>PVJA010003405.1:0-70767 GCA_004027025.1 Myocastor coypus | reverse complement strand
TAGAATTACAAAAAACATTCAGCCACCTTATCTTTTACAAAAGTGTCAAGCATGTTCACTTGGAAAAAAAAAAAAAAGATAGCCTCTTTAATACATAATGCTAGAAAAACTGGCTTTCCACGTGACTACAATTAGACTCATGTCTATCATTATTCAGTAAATTAAAGTCAAAATGCATCAAAGATCTAAATATTAAAACATAAGCACAGACTATTCTAGGATAGAAAGTAGGCATAAAGCTTGAAGACATTGGGGTAGACAGAGTTCATGAACAAAAACCAAACTGCATAGGTTATTCTTGAAAGAATCAACAAGTAGGATCTCATCTACTGAAAAAATTTGCACATCAAAAGAAATCACCAACAAAATGAAAAGAAAACCCACAAATTGAGAAAAAAAAATTAGCCAATAGTAACTCGGAAAAGGACTTCTATCTAGAGCATGCAAAAATATATTTTTTTTAAATAAATCTGGCCCTGTGCACAGGTAAGAACTGTCCACCAGCATGCGCTCACTTGCACCAGGCAGCAGAACACGGCCCCAGCCAGCCCACACTGACCATCTCGGCCTGCACCCAGTTGCAGAAAGACTAAGCTGAGCACAGCAGCCAGACACAACCAGGCACATCTGGAAGGGATCAATACTAGTGGATCCAGATCAAATTTCCATAGGCGCTAACAGCATAACTTCACCAAAGTGCAGAGTTCATACAAAATGATAAAGAGAAGGAGCAAGATGCAATCTCAGATCCCGAGTCCACCCAGAACAAATACAGGAGACAGTACCATTGTAGAAAACGGGAATCAAGCAACCAAAATCCCTGAAGTGGTAGCATCTGAGGTAGATAGACAATTGCAAAAATGTACAGAGTAACTCAGATCAAAGATAACATCTGAAGTAGAAAAGGAAATGTATGAATTAGTAGAATCCAATGTGGAAAAACAACTGTAGAAATGTATAGAGGAAACGAGGGCAGAAATACACTGAAGTTAAAAAAAGACATCTCTAATGTAATAACAGCTAAAGAAGGGCAACAACTGCAGAAAGGTAGAGAAGAGATCAGAGTAAAGTAATCGCTAGAGAAAGAAAGGATAACTATAAAGAAAATAAATGTTTAAATGTTACTAAAGAAGACATTGATAAAAAATTAGAGAATAGAAAAATGATGGATTGCCTCATTGAGCAATATACAAAAGAAATAGATCACATGAAACTATTTCAAAGAGATATACAAGAAAATAAAATCTCAATCACAAGCTGGAAAAACCATATGAATGTAAAGTGAGGATAGAGGTTCAGATCTTGAAGACACAGTCGCAGCTAATGAAATACAAAGAAAAGTTCTCTTAAAAAAATAAAAACTAGGATATAGAAAAACGTAACTAGACATCTGAAAGACAATGCAAAAATGAACAATGTCAGATTAATAATAGTTAATGAGAAAGGAGTCAAAACAAAGGACATAAAAATATGGGCAGAAGTAACAGCAGAAAACTTTGCAAATATGAGAAAACAATCTGACAGTCAGCTAACTGAAGCATATAGAACTCCAAATAATATCAACACGACTACAAACACACTCAAACATGTAATAACCAAGACTCCACAAATCCAGCAGAACAATAATATACTAGAGCTGCTACAGAAAAGAAACAGATCACATTTAAAGGAAAATCCATCAGAATAAAAGCAGATTTCTTTTCACAAACCATGAAGCCAAGAAAAGCATGGAGCACAGTGCTTCAAGTCCTCCATGAAAGCAAATTCCAGCCCAGGCTGTTATACACTACAAAACTCTATCTCAAGTATAAGGGAGAAGGGAAATACTTCGACGACAAGTAGCAGCTAAACAACTTCATGATGTCAAAGCCAACACTACACAGAGTACTAAAAGATATTTTAGAGGGACCAAAATGACCCGAACTCCACAAATGAGAACAGAAAGAATCCACCAAATATGGTAACCAATTAAGCACAGGAGAAAACATGTTAAACATTAGTAAGGAAAAGACTTATCAATCATAAGTCAATACATTTCAAGTATAACTATCAACGTAAACAAACTAAATTCTCCAACTAAAAGAAATAGACTAGGACAGTAGATAAGGAAACAAAATCCAGCAATATGCTGTATAAAAGAAACACACTTAACTCATAAAGAAACTTATAGGCTAAACGTGAAAGGATGAAAACAATACTACATGCCCCAGCACCACAAAAAAAAAAAAAAAAAAAGCAGGGGTAGCAATCCTGTTTGTAGACCCTCTAAACTTGAAACTAAGATTGATCACACAGAATAAAGAAGGCAACTAAATACTAGCTAAGGGAAAAATTCAAGATGAAGAGATAACACTCACAAATATATGTATACACCCAACATAGGAGCACCAAGTTACATAAGACACATCTTAATGGACACAAAAAAAATCTAAGATCTAATACTACCATCTTAATGGGAGACTTTAACACCCCTTTATCCCAAAAAAATACATCAAGCAGAAAAAAAAAAAAAGCAAAGAAGTAGCAGAACTGAACCAGAACACGAAACAACTAGACTTGGTGAACATACACAGCGTGTTCCACTCAACCACTTCTCAATACACGTTTTATTCAGCTGCATAGATGACATTTTCCAAAACAGAACACATATTAGTGCATCGGTCATGCTTAAGTATATGCAAGAAAGCAGAAATTACCCCATGCGTGTTATCTCATCACAGTGCAATGAAACAGGAAATAAATAAATAAAGAACTCCAGAAATACATGGAAATTAAACAACAACCTTCTCAGCGACCAGTGGGTTACAGATTAAATTAAACAATAGCTAGAATTTAATGAAAATTCAAATAAAACCTACCTACCAGAGTTTATGGGATGAAATGAAAGCAGTTCTTAGAGGGAAATTTATAGCTCTGAACTCACATATTAAGAAAACAGAATGGGAACAAATAAATACTCTCATGCAACACCTGCACCAATTAAAAAAGGAAGAGTAAACAAAATCCAAAGCCCAAAGATGGGAGGAAATTATAAAGATTAGAGCAGAAATTAATTAAATTGAGACAAAGAAAATAATATAAACAATTAATGGATTAAAAAGCTGGTTCTTTGAAAGATTAAATAAAACTGATTATCCCCTAGCTAACCTCATCAAAAAGAGGAAAGAAAGAACTCAAATTCAAGCAATAAGGAACAAAAAGGGTGAAATTACTACAGACCCAGCAGAAATTCAGATGATCACTAACAGCTACCTTGAGAATCTTTACTCTCACCAAATTGAAGGCACAGATGAAATACATAGGTTCCTAGAAAGGTACAAATTACCAAAACTGAACCAGGAAGATGTGAATTCCCTCAGCAATCCAATAATAGTCAATGAAATGCACATTGTGATAACAAGCCTATTGACAAAGAGATTCCATCTCACCCAAGAAAGGGTGGCTATCCTCAAGAAATTAATCAATAACAAAGGCTGATGATGGGTTGTTCAGAAAAGGAACCCTTCTCAACGTTGGTGTGAGTGTAGAATGATGCAACTACTGGGAAAATTCCTCAGTAAACCAAGGTTAGTTGTCCCATTTGACCCAGCTATGCCTCTTCTATGTATCTTCATAGAAGAACTAAAATATACCACAGCAATATACATACACCCATATCTATAGCAATGCAATTTTTCAGAGCTAAATATTGGAAACAACTCAAATGTTCATCAACTGAGGAATCAATAAGAAAGGTGTGGTATTTTTGTACAATGGAATACTACTCAGCTATAAAGAAAGATAAACCTGAGGCTTTTACAGGTAAATGGGTGCAACCAAATGGATTTCACTCTCATAAGTGATATAAATCAGACCTGAATGTGTAAACATAATATTGTCTTCCTAGTAGAAGAAACTGAAAGAGTAAATAAAATCTAAAAGGTACAATAGATGTTGTGAAAGGGAAAGAAATGGCTCAAAAAGATGGAACAAAGCAATTAGGGTAAAGGAGAGTAGGAAGAAAGATTTTAAAAATTACACACACACACACACATGCACGCACGTACATACACACAATAGCTAAGATAATTATACTACTAATTTCTATTGGTTTATTGAAAGGAACTGTTAATCCTTAATTAGTCACTTCTGGTAACCTGAACTTTGAAGATAACAATTGTAAAATAATAACCATTGTTAATTTCCTGCAATCTTGTTTTGAAATTCTGTCTCATTTTTATTGCTCATCTTTATCCCTTTTAAAAATTAAAAAAATAAACAAACTGATTCGTTTTATCTTCATTTAGGTACAGAAAGGTTCTATCATTTATATTTGTACTGTAATCTTATTTTAAAACGTACCTGTGTACAGCAGTAGCACCACTGTCATTCTTGTTTTTCTCACCAAATGTGGCAAAAATTCCAGGATTTTAAAATCTAGAAAGTAATTCCAACTACTGATCCTTGCTGAAGCTACTTAGTCACCAAGATAAATGAAATTCTGGGATCCTTTGTTTGCTTTCTCACTCAGTTATGTGTGGGAAATCAATGCAAATCTCACACAAGTCAAGTTAACATATTGTTTTTATGTAGCTATAGTTCAAATGGAATAATTTTAAAGGCACATATGACATGTGTGAGAAAATGGGATGGGGTCACAATGAAAGCAAAGCTCGTTGCTATTCTGAGACTCGGGAGAAAAGTTCAAGCTGAAAGAGATGTAGTAAAAGGGTGGGTTACTGCAGATGACACATTGCTATGCTTTTAGGACAAGCTAAACAGTTCCAGTTTTGTTTCGGATTAAGAGTTTGTTTCTTTTCTGCTCCTGATTGACTTTCCCTTATAAACAGAAAGTTTTTGCTGTTACTTTAGCTTTTTTTCTAAATATATCATCTCATCACAGAGCGATGTAAAATCTTTCATTGAAAATCAGTGCAATAAAAGTTTAAAACACAAAGCCCACTCAGTTTCACTAACAAAAAAGACTGGATATTATCATTCTTCAAAAATAACAAAGGTAGAAGCTAGGGAGATTAACTCAGCAGTTGAAGTGCCTGCCTGGCTAGCCCGAGGACTGGGTTTGATCCCCTACTGCATACCATGACCCCTGAAGCCAGATGTGGTGGTACATGCCTGTAATCCCAGCCCTGGAGAGGTTGACAGGAAGATCACTGTGAGTCCAAGGTGCATAGTGAGACCATGGAACAAATAAATAAATAAACAAACAAACAAAGGATTTTTAAAATGTTTAAAGAAAGAAATGTTGAGTACTATGAAGCAAGCTAAAGCTTGTTCCACACTTATTCCCCCTCTTGGATGCTGTGTGAGTACATGAATTTTATGTATTTGCTCATCAGAATAACATAACTGCTCAACTTGTGTTATTTTTAAAGGGCTGTGTTATGGTTTATGTCTAGTTGTCTGCTGAAAGCCTCGTACAATCATGAGGTGAGGACTTCTAGAATTTGAGACTTCACTCGTGATCCACTGGGATTATGTGTTTTAGTACTGATGGGGTTATTGGTCTGAGTAGGGTAGGATTATGGATGTGGTCTAAGGTGGATAGGCTGAGGCACAGAGCCGGAATGGAATATAAAGAGAGACAAACAGACAGACTCAGGTTGTTGCTCTCTGCTCCCCTGGTTGTCACCATTTTGTCACTGTTCCGCCACCGCCTCTGCCATGTGCCTCTCTGCCTTGGAGCCAGCCAAGTATGGACTGAAACTTCCAGTAACTGTGAGCTAAATAAACCTTTCCTTCCTTCATTTTGGGTGTCCGGTATTTGTCCCAGCAATGATAGAAGACTAACCAAGACAAGCTGAAGGCAATTTTGCATCTAATACTCAGATATTTAAATTTTTGACCTATGCACCTAGAGGGAGGCAATGTTTCTGGAATCCTCACGAAGCAGCCAGTCCATACTTCTTAAAGACCTGAGAGACTTACATAACTGAGTCAGCTACTCCTAAGCAGAGCCCACCTATCATTACAGTTCCAGAGATTAGAGAATAAATGAAGCTCTTTCTCAAACACAAATTTTTCCAATAATTCTCAAAATTCTCTATGCTCAGAATATATCAAGGATTTTAAAAGTTCTGCAGGTTATTGTAACCAGCTCAATTTGCCATTAGTCTTCATATGAAAATGTACATATACAGGGGAGAAGTATAATTCATCCGTAATGAACAAAGTCTTAACATTCCCAGGAAGAATGGAATTGGAATTTATCATTTAAGCAAAATTAGCCACTCAGAAAGATATGTATCATGTGTTTCATCTTGTATGGAAAGTAGAAGTAAACAATATAAGACGATCTGAAAATAAAAATAGAACCAGCGAGATAGCTCAGTGGACTAAACATCTGCTTAGGCTAGCCCAGGGACCGGACTGGGATTCAAATACCAGCACCATCAACCCAGCCAGTCCCACACCCAGGCGCTCTGAGACGTCCACGAAGTCCTGGCGCAATAGCGCACACCTGTAATTCCAGCTCTGGGGAGACTGAAAACAAAAGAGGATCACAAGTCCAAGCTGCAGAGTGGGGCGCCGTACCAGATACATTGAAAATAAAAATAAAATAAAGAGAAAGTGAAAACAGACTTTTAAGAGAGAAAGTGGACCAGGGTCAAAGGGGAGAGAAAAAAAAATGGCTACAGAAGTGTAAAGCAGAAAAAATGGATGCGATTTTAAAGCATGATACATGTAAATACGGAAATGTCACTATCAATCCCCTTAATTTTATCCCCTTAACCTGTATGATTAATGAAATTAAATAACTGTAATAAAATATGAAATAAAAACTGCAGAAATTCAGGTTGCATAATAGTCAAGATGCTGGGGGCTGCTGCTACCTCAGACGCCATCAGATGCCCACATGGTAAATGGCGCCCCTCCGGCAGCAGCGCCTCTGCCATGCTTGAGCCTCTTCTCTGCACCTTCTAACCCTGCAGCCTCCTTTATGCCTCTAGTGTAGGGTTTGGGGACACATGCTTTTTCATAAAAGTTAATAAGAGAATTAAATGAAAATGAAAATGATGGACAACTTTAGGACAATCAGAATACAAAACTATGTTTAAAATTCAGACGATGATATCCTTAGCTTTGGATGAAAGTAAAAACATGCCGAAGTTATCACAGCTTCGCACCTTGTCTGTCATGTGCCTGTATAAAGGATATTTGGGGCTTTCCACTGAAAACCTCCTACGGATTGGCCACTTTGTTTGGAAGGAGAACTCTTGGTTCTTCTGAGTTATTTGTGGTCAGTGGACTCTTTAAGGATCAAGTTTGGGGTTTCAACAAACAAATTAAGCTCTGATTTCTAATCTTAGGAGTGTGTGTGTGTGTGTGCGTGCGTGCATGCGTTCCTCATAGCACCAGTTCTTTAAAAGTCTGAAAAGATATAGAAGAGGAGGAGAGAAGAAAGATGTTTGGAGAAAGAAAAGAGAGGGAGTCCTGAGAGAGAAGAGGAAAAGGGGAGGGAGACAGGAATGATATCAGGCAAGGGATTTTTAAAAGAAATAAAAGAGAAGGATGAGAAAGAAACCCTAGAGAAAATCCAGAATGTAATGGAAACTCAAGCAGAGGCCGCAGCCTGGGGATGCTGTTTCCATGTGCATATAGCTGGGTTTGTGCACACACACAGCTGCTCCACTCTCCGGCCCTTGGCTGACTTCCAGAGCCAGGAGAAGCACGCAAGAAGGAGCATGCTGAGGGTGCTCACAGATTGGTTCCCAGAGATACTCTGTATGTGCCGTAGCCTTCCCGTGGACAGGCTCTCAGAATTTACCCTCTTTGCCCACAAAGCAACCCTGTGAAACAGTGTGTCACTGATATCTTCAAAACACTAGTGAGAAAACCGGCACTCGAGCAGGTAAGTACCTCACCGAAAGGCTTGGAGAAAGCAAAGGGCTGAGCGAGAATAGAAACCTAAGTTCTTTTAAGCACCACAGTCTTTGGTTCTAATAGAAGAATAACAAATGCTGATTACAGGCTTCATCATTTATCTTGTCAGTAACTGTATTTTATATTTTTGCTCATGAAATAGAATACACGCAATAAAAGTCAGTCATGAGGAGCTGTCAGGAGATCAGGTTCCTAGCATGTTGACAGCTGCACCCAGGGCGATACTGCTCCAGAATTCCCTTCCTCCCCTCACATACCTCAGAAGTTGGGGTTGGTTGTTTCTGAGGATGGTAGGGCATTGCTAGCTTTCTGTTTCTAGTCACAACTCCTCACAGGAAGATAATGGTCTCCTGTGGACAGAAACACCAATGCAAACCAGTACCCTATCTCTGCACCTGCCACTCAGCAGTTCTGTCAATGACACTGATAGGAACCAGGACACTGTCTTGGCATTTGTTTTCAAGACTCCCAAATTCCTGCCTGCACTCCAGATTGATGTAAGACTCAATATAAATACCTACTAGTTAAGATTTAAAGTTCCAAAATTGTTATCTTGAGCAAAAGAGGAAAGAAATTTTGTTGTAGAGATCAAAGTTGTGAGTTTCAGTTCCCATTTCTAAAGTGGCAAGATCCCTTAGATGCTAAAACAGTGGCCTTGACATGGTACATCCCAGGGGTCCTGTCCACTGCTCTCTTCCTAGAGAACCTGTGCTTTTGCACATCTTCAGCATTGTTTAAAATCTCCATGTTCTAAACTTTTATATCTGCTTCTATGTGTCTGCTTTTGAGTTACTGATAGCCAGTGAGATAATTTACTAGATTGAGGTTTTCAACATTGCAATTAAACACTGAGATTTCATTCTAATTGCGTGTGTGTGTGTGTGTGTGTGTGTGTGTGTGTGTGCGTGTGCATGTGTGTTTATGTGTGCTCTTGATTCGGTTCACCATAGTACGAATAGTTTAAAAAAATCTGAAAAATCCCAGGAGGTTAAATATCTATCATCCAAATACACAGATGTATTTTCTAGGAAGCTTAGAATATCAGAAATAAAAACTAGAGTGAGTAAATCCCCAATGTGGCAAGTGTTTTTCTCATGCAAGATGGGGTAAGAGGAATTCCAAACACTTATAGTCACTTGTGCAAGAGTTTATCCTTGCAAGATATGCTTCTACTTATCTTTAATGAATAAAACTTGCAAGTATTCTCTACAAATGAGTGACAAAATTACATATATATATATATACATATATATATATATATATATATGTATATATATATATATTAAAAAATTCTAGGAAGGTAGCTTGGTGGAATAAGTGCTTTCCTGGCAAGCACAAGGTCCTGAGTCCAATCCCTAGTACCACCCAAAAAATATTATAAATAAAAATTTAAGAGTATGAAAATACTGTGTTTATTACATGCAGTAAAATTACTAGTTTGAAGATAAAAGGCATATAAATCATGGTTGAAGTTTTTTTTTTTTTTTTTTTTTTTTGGTATTTAGTACAGAGTACATAGAGTCTTGCTACATAGATCAGACTTGTAGTTTTGTAGTGATCCTCCTGTTTTCAGCCTCCTAAGTGCTGGGATTATAGACACGTGCCACCACACTCAATCACCATCTCAGCCCTGCCCCAGGGACAGGGCTTACATGGCATGTGGAGCCAGGGATCAAACTCTAGTCCCTGTGTCCGCCTAAACAGGAGCTTTAATCTACTGCACTATCTGGCCAGCCTGATGGTTGGGGATTTAGAATAATTTAAATTTAGACTAACGTTGCAAATAATGTAAAAGAATTCCTTTTGGACCTTCACCAATTTACTCTCACAGTCTCCCTTGACCGAATCATTATATATTTTCGAAAACTAAGAAATGACCATTGATACAGTACTGTTAACTAAATTACAGACTTCAAATCTCATCAGTGTTTCTCTACATTTTTTTGTACCATTTCAACACCTCCAGGACACCATATATGATTTAACATAATTTTTATAAAAATAAAAACTGATTCTTCCCAATTCTTAAACTAAATGGTAATAAGTTGTTTAAACAGAATCTGATTATAAGCTCTCTAGGATCTTTGCCGTTCTTAGCCTTGCCTTTCTGAGAGAAGAGCCATGGAGGAACATTGAAACAGAAGATTCTGACAACCTCATGAAGAGAAGGGTGGCATACAAGCCATGCAGCTCTGCTATTCAGTGTGAAAATGTAACTCCCAATATCATCCTTTTGGGGCACATCCAGGGAGACCCATGGCTCTCGTGTTAGCATATGTACAGCTTCATACAGAATTCTGGGTGAACTCATGCTCGCTGTTTACCTGATTTGTATGATGTCTGATAATGCAGGCCCAAACTCATTTATGTTCATAATAGTGATATTCTGAATCTTTAATTTAAAACTTTTAAGAATGAACTTATGCTATTTATTTTTAGATCAGTTTTTCTCCACTTCAAGTGTATTTTAGCATCACCTTGTGAGTTCCTAGATCAAATAATTGAGAATCTGTGTGGGTAGGAGCCTGGCTCTCACAGATTGAGTTTTTCTAAACTACACCAAGGGTTGAAGATAACTGCTTCAGCTTAGTTTTACAAATATATATAGAAAGGATCAGTTTGATGTTGTTGTTCTCTCTATGTTTTGAAGAACATAAGTGCAGACAGTACAAAAATAGCAAGTGTATACTCAGTGGATTTTCATAGGCAAACACACCCAAGTAACCAGCATCCACATCAAAAATAATAATGGGTGTTATGATTTAAAAATGAATAATCACTTAAAAGTCCACATTTTAAGATATGGCACCCAAGTCAGCACTTCTGAGAAGTAATGGAGCCTTTGGGAGATGAGGCCTTGTCGCAGGTGCTTGGGCCACGCAGGCCATGTTCCTGAAAGGGATTGTGGGAAGCCCAACTCTTAGTCTTTCTTTGCTTCCTGGCTTGTGATAAAGCAGTTTCCTCTGCTGAACACTCTCACATTTTATATGCATTCCTTTCCAGATATCCACAATAACAGGGACAGATAATCATGAACTAGAATCTCCAGAATCATGAGCCAAAATAAACCTCTTCTCTTTATTGGCTATTTCCTCTGAAAATTTCTTTATACCATACAAAACTGACTTGTGCAATTAGCATCATAAAAATATCCATCTTGCTCTTTGTGATCATTAATGCACTGTGATAACCATAGTACTGAGTCTAAAATCTGAAGCTAATGTTAAGACTGGTACAACCATTATGGAAATCAACATGGGATTCCTCATAGGTATTTTTCCAAAAGAACTGAAGTCATCATAACATGGCAATATATGTGCACCATGTTTATAGCAGCACAATTTGTCATAGCTAAGTCTTGGAAACAACCCAAATGCTCAGCAACTGAGGAATGAAAAAAAAATGTTTTTATACAACGAAGTATTATTCAGCTATAAAAAAGATAAATTCGGGGCTTTTGTAGATAAATAAGCACAGCTAAAGGCTATATTGGCAAGTGAAATAAATCAGATCCATGTGTGTAAATCTCATATTATCTAGCTAGTATGAGAACCTGAAAAAGTAATGAATCTAAAGGATACAACAGAAACTGCAAAAGAAAAAGAAATTATTCAATGTGAAGAAAACACTGGGATGAGGAAAATGAAAGGAGAGGAAAGACATATTTAGGCATGTATGCAAAATGGTTTGGATAATGGTATTGTCAATTTCTGCTGGTCTTTTGAAAGGAGCAGTAAATACTTATTTTTTTTTCTTTTTACCCTGATTTTTAATTCCACTTTTGAATTTCTTATAACTTCTTTGTTATTGTTTTGCTTTTGTTCTGTTTTGTTTTCTTTAAACCAGTATTACACTCTTATATCTGCTAACCTGAACAACTCATTTAAAGATAGCATCATGTAATACAGCAACCATTGTTGAATTCTTTTTACTTTGGTTAATGAAATCTTCTATTGTTTCTAATGCTGTTTTATCACTACTTTGTATTCTTTAAAAAATAAAAATAGCTACACTTAGCATTACTAAAATGTAATCAAACAGTATGTTCAATTTTGCTCCTAGGCACAGCAGATTCCCTGAATAGAGGGCTTTAAAAGCACAGGAAATAATATCAAGCACCAACAAATGGGACTCCTGTAAACTAACAAGCCTCAACAAACAAAGGAAACAACACCATGAAGAGGTAATCCACAGAATGGAAAAACATCTTGGCTGAATACTCTCCTGGTAAAGGCTTACTATCCAGAATATAGACAGAATGCAAAAACTTAAACACCAAGAAGAAAGAGCCCAAATTATAAATGAACAAGTGAACTGAACAGAGTAATCTCAAAAGAAGCACAAATGTGCAGTAAAGCTATTAAAAATAGTTCAACTGCTTTTTATCTAGCCATGACAAGAATGCTAATCAAAATTATGCAATTGAATCTCACCCCAGATAGGATGACTATCATTAGGAATACAGAACATTAAATGCTGGTGAGGACACAGAGGAAAGGAAACTATTCTGCACTGTTGGTGGGCATATAAAGTGCTACATCTCTATAGAAATCAGTACAGAGTTTCCTTAAAAGCTAAACAATAGATACACCTTTTAAGCCAACTATACCATACCTCAGCACATTCTTAAGAGAATTAAAGACAGCAAACTCTAGTGATATATGTGTCCACATGTTTATATTGGTACAGTATAGCAGCTAAGTTTTGGAAACAGCCTATATCCCTGTCCATGGATGAATGTGAATAAAAGTTACATATATATATATATATATATATATATATATATATATGTATATATACTATATAATATATATTGTATATATACATATATATTGTATATATATACATATATATATACATATATATATATATATATATATATAATCTTCAGTTTCATGGATATAATGTCAAAGGCATTGACAACAAAAACAAAACTAGGCAAGTGAAGCTACCTCAGAGTAAAAGACTTTTGCGCAATGAAGGAAACAAGCAATGGAGTGAAAAGGCAACACCTGGAATGGAAAAGTATTTGTGAACCATGTGTCTGATGAGTTGCCCTCCAGGATATATAAGGATCTCCTGCAACTCAATAACAAAAACCGTTACTATGGACTTAAACAGACATTGTTCGAAAGAGGAAATACAAGCTACCACAGCTTATGAAGAGAGATGTCCAACTCAGTAATTGTCAGAGAAATGCAAATCAAGGTCCCAGTGAAACATAATCTCCCCCCTTGCAATTACAGATTTATCTAAGGATGAGGCTCTAGGTTAGGCAGTGGAGATTGTTTCCAAAGAGCTAATGAGCAGAAACCTAAGCAAAATTTGAAATGGGAAAAAGGAATGGAGTATTTTATGTTATGCATACATATGTAAATCCAACCAGCAAAATCCAGGCACACCTGAAGCCTTCTGGGACTTCAGAAGGGACTTCAGCCCTCAGAAGGGCTGGTTTTCTGCTGTCTCTGATCAGTTTAGTGTGGTGAAACAGTGACACCTGATTCAAGAAATCTTACGCCAGGAAATAGCATACATTTAGCCATGTCCCTATTCAAATTTGCCTGGAAAAAGAAGAAATAAGGGCAGATTTCATCTTGATTTATCTTCCTTGTTCTTATCACCTCCCCATAGTGCTTGGAATGTCAAGAATGAGATAAAGTATGTTGTTGTTTTCCTCCTCTAAAAGCCATATCTGTGTGTCCATCTTTCTGGCTAGGGAACAATAGAAGATTTAGAAACTAACCTTAATGACATTAGTCCTTATGACAAGGTAAGGGACTTCTTTTTCTTCTTGTGGCCTGGCTTCCCTTTCCCACTGCTTCCCTCTCTCCTTCCCTCTCTCCCTCCCCTTTTCCCTATCCCTATCTCCGGCTCTATTTAATTAATGCCCATATTTACATACCTTGTTTAGAGGAAGTTTTAAAGTAATTGCTCGTTTAATATTCTAACGAGAATAGTAAACTATTCTCTTAACTAACTAAAAGAGCAAAGCAACTTAGTGAAGGAAATACCAGTGGCCTTCAGAACATCCTATGTGAGGATCACAGGAAGATGTGGTTCACAGAGCAAATTATATACTTACAAGGTCAGGAGTCAAATTCCTTGTACCAAAAACAAAACAAAGGAAAATAAACTATATCCTCTACTTAAGCAATAAGAAAATAAAGATTAAATACTATTTGAAAATCATAATGCTTCAATGTTTCACAAAAATGAAACAAATTTTGACAAATAAACAGCTGACCTAAGTGAATTGCAAGAATTATTAGATATATTACATTCTTAACAACAGACCCCAAGCAGGCTACCTACGTGCAGCCTTCTGGCACTTATCATACAGTTTGCAGCTGTCTTTGTTTTCAGATTTGAGGTGAGTTTGAACACACAGGTCGGAGGTAGTGTCAACAACCAAAAGACCTAAGCCAGCACCAGTTGGACAAAGACAAGAAGATGAAAATGTTTTAAATGTTCAATGTTAGAGGGGGGATTAAATCTACAAGCTCAACAGAAATGAAAAACTGTGAAAGAAAACTCTGCACACTGTTCATCAGCCTGCGCGTGGTGCATGGCCAATGCTGTGTCACCGCTGAGGCCAAGCCTCAGCTCAGCGTCTTCCCAGTCATCTCTGCCTCACTCTTCACTGTTGGAAACTGGAAGGAGGGAAAGACTATATTACCTTCCCTTTTTTCTCCATCCTACACAAAGAATTTCCTACTCTGATAAAGACGGTTTAGCTATTCTAAATGTATTTTTTCTCTTCTAAAATTCTAGGAATACTACTCCCTTTCAAGCTTGCAAGCTACCACCACTGAACCAAAATAGCACCAGTGTACACACACAGAACTAGGAACTTCTTTTTCTTTTTCTTTTTAAAGCTGATGTCTTAAAAGATTTTGGAAAGGAAACCAGTCTGACAGCATGAGATTTCTAGAATTTTTGATTTGTATGCAGGGGTAAACCCTGAGGAATCTTTTCCTTCTCACCAGGCCAAGAGGGATCTACCTATAAAAGAAAGTGAAAAATGTTTCCTTTGATTAATTAATGCTACTTTGTTGTTGCTGTTGCTGCTGTTGTTTGAGTCTTGGCTTGTTTTTCATAATTCTACTATTTCCCATGGAAAAGGCTGATGCATTTGCCTTACCTTTAATGGGAGAATCTTGACCTGGTCATTAAAATGTCAATCATTTATACCAGAACTAATGCCATGGTCTCCTAGGTTCCCTAAGGTCCACCTGAGCAACACGGCCATGCTTCTACTCTTTGCTGGACTGTCCGTTGTCTCTCATGGGTTGTCATTCTCTGGAATGCCACATACTCCAAAATTCCCTTTCCTCATCTCTCCAGACCTGAACTCTTTTTCTCATTTGTGCTTCCCTCAACAACTCATTTCTTCCACTGGCAGTTTCTTCCTAGGAGGAAGCCAAGTAGTTAAATTAAATGATCTGAAGTCTGACTTTTTAAATGGGCTATGTATTACTGCAAAGGACACTCTAAGTGGTAGAGCTTCTAAGGCGCTATGACGGTCAAGCCTTAAGACCACTGCATCTGCACCCTATTCCTAGTCTAAGCATTCTTCCATTGCCAGTAAGCTCCTCTCAACCCCAGTCAATAGCAAACATTTAGAAGGTGGTTAAAATTCAGAATGCAACTGATCTCATGGGCATTGCACATGGCATTGTTATCAGACCTGACTTGTCTGGCATTTCACATGATAGTGTAGCTTCTTACTACCCAAGTAAGATCCTCAGCCCAACAGCATCAGCACCTCCTGGTGCCTTGTTAGATGAACAAACCATCCGGACTCCACCCCAGAGCGAATCATCTTTCAAGGGTATGAGGTTGCAATGAAGTCTGAGAAGCTGCTACCATATACAGAACCAAGAGTCAATAGCCAGTTTTGAACACATATCAAGTGATTGCCCTAAGTATGTAACCTGATAACCTGCTCCTTTTATTAGCAGGAAACTTGGGGATATCTACAGAGCACCTCTGTTCCTGTCTGGTCCATATGAAGTAATAAGAGAAGAATGTGCTGGCAGCAGAAATAGCTGAGGAAGAGGCAGGCTTTGGTCTGCTACCCTCATCTGTTCTCAGCTGCTTTCAAACTTCAGAAATGACCTTTCCAGCTTCAACATTCCCACCCTGTCATAGTCATCACAGTAGAATTCTATCTGGATTTCTCATGGCTCCTGAGCTGACACCTTGGCTGTGCGTTATGTTACAAAGGCAAGGTACATTCATTATAATCACTCCAAATGACAAAAATACCCATGCCAACTCTTTCCTTGACAATTCTGTTACAAAGATACATAGGGATATTTTTGTTAGTCCTAGGGGCTGCTGCATACTTTTTTCATATTCATTTCACAGTTTGGAAAATACAAAGGTGAAGGTGAGGTTTAGAATAAATCCATTTGTGTGCCTATAAGTTAGTCACATCACCTAGAATAAAGGATTATTATCGATGGTACCCTAACAAAGAATAAAATTAAGTCTTCGGTTTGATTCACATGACCATCAAAAGAACTTTCTTCATTGATATTGACCACATAGTTCCATGAGTGCTAATGTCGTTCCATCATTCAGGGTTCTAGCTCACCAACTCATATTTGAGAACAAAGAAAGGTAATTTCAGGAATCTCAACAGCATAATCTAGTAGAAAAATTGCACGTGCGCTCCCTAAATTTTCTATAAATACAGAATAGCATGTAGGTGATATTTATGTAGATGTTTCCAAAGAACAGAAAGGAATCATAATAGAGAATGTATAGGAGAGGTAAGATTTAAAATTATAAGAACACACATTTTTGCCCAGTAAAAAGCAGTTAAGTTTTCCAATGTATCACCCTAAAAGAATTTGTCAGCAGCCCAGGTAGTCTTCCTCCTCTATGCATAGCACTCACCTGTAAACAGACATCAAAACTCATAAAGACAAAAACAGACAAAGATGGAGAAATGGTGAGGGAACAGCCCTACCCCACACACTGCATGGCAGTACAGTTTAAAAGGGTTTGTTGTAGCTGTACTCTTTGATAGTGACATCAAGAAATGTCCATCTCAATCAGCCCTGATCTTTAGAGTGTTTTTTAAACTATGGTATGGTGCCAGCCAGATAGCTCAGTGAACTAAAATGCTTGCTTAGACAGGCTCAGAAATCAGGGTTCAATCTCCAGCATGCAGGATGGTGACTGAGACTGAGTGTGTTGGCACTCGCCATAATCCCAGAGCTTGGGAGGCTGAAAACAAGAAGATCACTACTAGTCTAATATATGTAGTGAGATCAGGTAGACTCTGTACTAAACACATAAAATAGATAAGTGAATAAAAATAAACTGCAATATATTTTTCTACTTTAATTTGCACTCTAGTTCTACCAGGATTTCATGTGTTTGTCTCTTTGATTTGACTATCTCAGAAATATGCTATTTTACAATACTATGGAAGACGTTACACTTAATAGAAAGTACCACAAAATTCTGATTTTACATTTTTATGACTAAGCTTCGGATTCAATGCCAAGAGGGATAGTAGGTTAAACTGTAGTCTAACCACTTCTTTGAATTGAAAACGATTTAACATTATCCCCTAATTAGACTGGATAAATAATATAAGTTCTAAATTGACTTCACTTGGGAATGTTCTTTCAAAACAAGAGGTCATGACTATTATCCCTGCAGAGGAGATTCCTATAAGTGCTTCCCCAGAGAACGACTGCTTCTGGCATTGCCAAATCAAGAAGACAGCGCCCACGAGTCTCCCATCCGCAGCAGAACCCACATGTAGCAAGACGTACAAAAAAGGAAAAAGTGACACCATTCTGTTTTTAGCAAGTTTGCCTATCCAGGCAGCGGTGCCTCTTCCGGAGACTGAGCCCTGCCTGCTTGAGTAGCTCAAGACTGAAGGATTCTTGCTTAGTGTCCCTCGCTCTTGGGGCCCCATCTCTTCCCTGTCCAATCTATGACATCCAATTTTACCTTTTTCCATGGCTTCAGCCTCCTTCCCTTGAGCTACCTAGGGTCAGCATACTCTTCAAGCCCTTCCTGCCAATTCATACTCTTTGTCCTTCGCATCTTAAACATTCCTGCTCTACCCCATTCCCCAGTGACACCAGAGCATGCACTTGCACTCAACAAGTACAAGCACTCGCCACACAAAAGACATTGGACACTTTCCAGAATCAGTTATGCATAAATTATGTAAAGACTTGCTGTACATACACACTGCAATATTAATGAAGATGGTGTGTCCCTGCTGAAGTTTCTCCAAAGAACTTGTGGTTTTAAAGCCTTAAATAGCAGGAAAGAAAGAGTTTCGCTTATATTAGGACCTTTTCTTTGGCCAAAGAGAGGTTGGGGCTCAGCCATGGAGCATGGTAGCAGGGTAGTGATGGCTCCAACTAAATGACCATCAGTGACCACTGTGAGCTGAAAGGCTAGTGACGAGGCTCAAGGCCTGGTGTCTGCTTTGCTGGCAAACGCCTTCTCACAGCACCTTCCAGCAGCACTTCTGTTCTCAGGCCACCTCAGCACTGCTGTGAGCAGCTGCACCCAGCCTGCAGCCCAACTGCAGATTACAGGCCAGATGATTCCTGTCCCTGGAAAGTGCTGCAAACAAGGACTGCGCTGCATCACTGAGAAACCAGATCCACCAAGAAAGACCAAAGAGGAGCTGTGACATCTGAGGAACAGGCAAACTTCCCCTTGCAAGCAGTTAACTGAAGCAAGTATACAAGGAGAAAATTGATCCGCTGGATTCCCAGACACTTTTATAGCCTGGTTCCTTTGTTTTTAATTGAGTTTCTTTCTGGTGAGTTGAAGTAAAGGAAAGACTTTCATACTTTACCCAATGTGCTTTCTTTTTTTCTCTGTCAAAGACTGTAAAAACAACTTTGGAGACTCTGCTGGAATGTTCTTATTGCTCTGAATTTGGAAACTGATATAACTATGGCCATAAGGGACAAGAAACAGAAATCCCATGTAGCGTACTGAGTAAAAACTGACCAACATCTGAGAACAAACTTGGTCCAGCTGAATATGTCTGTATATAAGAAAAGACAATTAAAATTCAAACGGTGGATCTTAGAGGTATCACCTAAACTCTACACAGTAGTTGGCTATCTTCAGGGTAAAAGTAGCCCATGTCCAACTGAGGAAGATATTTTTTGGCAACAGTCTTTATGAGAGATCTTAGAAAGTCTCTATCTTCCTTGCCTCCTGCTCTGTTTCTTCCCACACTCAGAGAGTGGTATATTCAGATCACTTTTAAAAGTGTGTGAGAGAAGAGACTGAGGAAAAATGAAGAACTGGGTGACTTTCTAGTAGTGATAAATATTTATGGTTTGGTTCTCAAAAAATGCTTAGAAATATATTTTGTCTCAGGAGACATCCTTAAGGCTGTGGCATTCTTGTCTCCATTTAGGATCTAATAATAATGATAATGATGATGATGATGATGATGATGACGATGATGATGACGGCCATGTTCCTGTATGAAATATCGATCCACCTCCATTCAACTCACTTTTTTTCCACTCTCCCTACCTCCTGAAGCTTGCCTTTACAAAGAACTAAGTGAACTCATGCCCCTAGCACTCCTGTTATGATTCATTCACAAATGACTCAATGCTTTGCTTGTATATATAAGATTTTATGACAAAGGTTCAAAAATTAGAGCACAGCCAAGCAGTTTACTTTGTTATCATTCTGAAAATTATTTTCCCATTGGACAAATTTGGCCTCCTCACAGAGGCAGTATAAAGAATATTCTGGAAAGAGAAAGCTGTGGTTCCATCCAGCATCTCTACTGAACTGAAGGCATCTTTAAAGCTGCAGCAATCAGGCACCTTTCCACACATGAGCTTCCTTGTTCTTGTTCTTCAACACTTACCCTCCGTGGTTCCTTATTACTTTCTGATTCGCAGGATTTGAATTCACTTCCATGTCTTCTGAAAGAAGGAAACTCTTCGTTGGTGGGCTCAGTGTGAATACAGACTAGCAGGCATTGGAAGACCACTTCAGCAGCGTTGGGGCTATTTCGGAGGTGGTTGTTGTTAAGGACCAGAAAACTCAGCGATCCCAGGGTTTTGGCTTCATCACCTTTACCAACCCAGAGCATGCCGCAGATGCCATGAGAGCCATGAATGGAGAGACCTTGGATGATCGCTGGATCCATGTGGACGATGCAGAAAAATCTGCCAAGGACAGCAGAGGAGGTGCTTTTTGGGAACCATGGACACAGTCACAACTACTCTAGAGGTGGTGGGGACCAAGGCTATGGGAGTGGCAAGTATGACAGTTGACCTGGAGGATATGGATTTGGTTATGGGTGATCCAGAGGCTACAGCAGCAGAAGCCAGGGTCGTTATGATCTATACTTAGGAGGGAATTACAGAGACAATTATGATAACTGAGGGGCTTGTAGACAGGACATACACAAGGAATAACACCTCTCATCCAGGATCATCCTTCCAAATCACCTTATAAAGATTTTTGAAGCCACGTTGAAACTTATTTACTATATTTCCTATTTTGTAACTGAGCTCCCAAGGTATCTTGTTAAAGACCTTTTAGAAACCTCTGTGTTATTTTAACTTCCTTCCACTTAAAGTCAAATTTTTGAGACATTTGTAGAGTTATGGGGGTTCTCCTTACACAAGTTTTTAGTTTCGCCTCTCAGGATCATTGCTTCTGGCACACAAAAAAAGTTGTGCCAGAATGATTTTTTTTAAATCATGCATTTGGGGTTTTAAAAATTTGTATATGATTCTTAATCATAAGTAGGAAAATTTTTTAATGTGCCTGTAAACACTCTGCAGCAAGAATATGGTTGCCTAGAGGGTTTTTTGTTTTGTTTGTTTTTAAAGATCTACCATCATGAATATAAGAACTTGAAAATGATTGTGAATGTCATTGTTTTAATCCTAGAAGAAAAAATATTCTTTCATGTCTCATGTGCTTGAAATGTCCTTCAGAACTGATTTAAAAGGTGAAGCCTGAACACACATAAATAAATAAATAAATAAATAAATAAATAAATAAATAAATAAATAAATAAATAAATAAATAAATCTGCAGAAAAGAAGAATTAAGGTTTCATAAGCAGGCGTCCTGGTCCCCATTTGAAAAACACTGAGTCAGCCATAGCTCAGGATTCCTGATGTCTGAAGGAACTTGAATAGTTTGCAACTTTAAGTTCATCTTTCTGGGGAAAACCGGTCTTGATGGATAATGCTACTATATCTGCAAATCCATTTGGCATTTCCCTCTCCCTTTTCTTTCCTGGTACTATTATTCTTCACCAACAGTGAGTCTCAGAGCATTAAGAGGCATTTTTTGAGTTTCAGGAACAAGTTGCAAAGACTAGCTCTCATTGAAGACATGCTCATACTAGATTTTAAATTATAGTCTTATGAGATTTGAGACAGTAAAAAGAGTGAGAGTAATCTGGGGCAGATGCTTCAATAGCTGTCCCCAACCATTCTTTCATTTTTTTAAATGACAATAAACCCCTGAACCTCAGCTGGGTATTGTTAAATTAGGAATAGTCTTATTTCTTTGCTTCTATGCAACTAGATTTTAACAATTTGCCTAATTACTGAATATAAATTGAAGTGATATGTGTGACCTATGTTAAATGCTGCGAAAGGAAAAGAAACAGGTTTCTCGCTTTCTTTCCTTTTTCTCTTATCTAAGTTGATAACTAGAACTAAAGCAACCTTCTTGGACCATGAAGTTGCCTTTAAAAAATAGACTGGGAATGGTAAAACACCAAGCAAGGGTGCCCAAGTCTGGAGAACAAAGTCCCAATACTGACATTTCTTGTCTTTCCTCTATAAATGGAGAAAAACCAACTATCTATTTTAAGTTTTATTGTTATTCACAACTGGATCCTTTTCTAATATATCATCCAAAACATTTTTATAGAGCCTTTGTTTGAAATGTTCCCAGATGTAGTTTGTTTTTGTTTGTTCGTTTGCTCAAATATCTCCAAAGCTCTTAATTTTAAAAATTCTACACCTGCCATTGATATAAAAGTTTCCTCTATATTTATTATACAGGAGGAAGAAAACGAAGTGCTTTTTCCTCTTTTCTACTTATTCTTCTACCATCTCCCTTGTTACTGCTCTCACTTGGTCTATATTCACTAGAGATTTCAGCCATCTACAGATATTTTTCCACAGATAGATGTAGCAAGTATAAAAATGAAGTGTTCCTACAGTTGAGGAAATCTTTAATAACATTTTTTTGGAGAATGATCCTCACAGAACATCCAAGGCCTTTGATCAATTAAGAACTTAGCAAAAATATCTTCTGGGATCCAACTTCCAGCCTCCATACTCACTAGGAACTTAGTAAACAAAAACATCAAAGTTGTACCTGAATGTGTTCACCAATGTGAAGAGATAACCTGAGAAAATTTATTCATGATCAAATAAACTTATGTCTGTGGTACACACACACATACACACACACACACACACACACACACACACCTACATGCTAAAACCTTAGTTTTGTAAGGTCTAGAACGGTATTCTTGGACATGTATTTATTTAACAACTATTTGTGGAATAAACCAGTGAAAAGTTTTCCTGCATTTTACTCATCCATTTATTAGGCTATTAAGAAAGGCTCAGAGAAAAGTCATCAAGCATATTAGAATAAAGGACACCTCGCATAAAACCTAAGGTCTCCATAATTCCCAGTTAAAGGGACCCTCGCACATGAACACAGCATCTTTCCTCTAGAATGACACATGCAGTCTATCAAAACCCTCTTTGACATCATGCAATTACTCTCAGCCTTCCGCACGTGCCACCAGTACAGCGCACCACCATTATCTAGTGATAGAACCATCAACAAGTTTTGCTTTCAAGCTGAATAACCTTAACTGAGCAAGCTAAAGCATCCCTCTAATTTGCGTATTTTTTTTCTGCGTTTAAACAGAGTCAATAATGTTAAGTACCTCATCAGAGCATAAGAAAGATTAACAAAAACACTAGCACACTGTCTGACACAGTAGTCACTCTCTGTGTGCGATGGCGGTGGGGATGATGTGTTCTCAAGAAAGGAGGTCGCATGATGATTCAGGATGTGATCAGCAAACGTCTCTAGTTAGATGAATATGTGTACTGCGGCTTAATTCTCTTGCTTTGCCTTTCTCATCTGAAAATTAAGGCTGGATCATGTCATTTCTAGGATTTTTATTTATCTAAATCTAATTTGTGTTTAGTCTTATATTCTATTTGTTAAAATAATTGAAAAATATTAAAGACATATTTCTATTTGACTAATCAGAATTTAGGGGAAATAACGTATTTGTGTTGGCTGTTTCTCACTTGTGAGTCACTTGTTGGATGAGTTTTGTCAAGTCTAAATATATTAAACTTCATATTCACATTTATCAAATCACTGGTAATCTTGTGATTCACATACCCAACAGGGATGTTAAGAAAACCATGTAACAAATACAGAAAAAATTGTCAAAAAGAGTTGAGCTTATTGTCTCAACTATATGATGGTCATGAGAACTGGCTATGGCCCGCAGAAACATAACTTCATGTGCCACTTGTCACAGTTGGGGCATCAACAGCCTGAGGTACTGTGCCATCCCACAGCAAGATTACATCAGCTGAAGACCTCCTAGTTTCTGGAGTAATAAGGGCAAGTGTAGAGATCTGGTTTGATCCCTAGCACCACATACCATGCTAGCCCTGCACAGTGGGTGTGCTGAGCTGGCCACTGAGTCCGGGCGTGATGGGGCAAGCCTGTAATCCTAGCGCTGGGTAAGCTGAAAACAGAAGGATCACTAGGAGTCCAAGTAATGTACTGAGACCCTGTACTGAATATATTAAAAAATAATAATAGTGAAATAAAACAAAACATCTGATTTCTAACATGACACCATTAAAAATTACTGAAATAGCATAAGCTGCTTCTTACCAATACATCTGAATCAGTCCCAAGTCCCTGGAGTGTTGGCTGTCTCTGAAATACATGGAAACTGAATGCTCACAGTAAGGTTGAAAAAATTAGTTCTGAAATTCTTGAACAAATAAGGAGAACTACTCCGAGCAAGAACAAAATTGGATTGAAACCTATATTTGGTTTATTCAGCCAAAGTACATAATCAAGTGTAGCAAAACAAAAGTTTGATACCAAGCTTTCAAGAGGAACTTGATTTATCATCCTGAAATGTGCTTCACTTCAGGCCAGTCTTCAAATGAAAACAAGTACCTAACCACAGACTACATTATCAGCCTTGATCTTTTGTGTGGATTGGAGAGGTAAGGAATCAGGCCATTATTTAGAGAAAAATCTGCACTGTTTCATGTTAAGGTAAATAAATTAATAAATAAACTTTGTTTTACCTAAAGGCTGTATTTACATCTTATAAAATAAATGTGTGTATTGGGTTGCTTTCTCATCACTAGGG
Organism: Myocastor coypus; assembly: GCA_004027025.1. Taxonomy (NCBI): domain Eukaryota; kingdom Metazoa; phylum Chordata; class Mammalia; order Rodentia; family Myocastoridae; genus Myocastor; species Myocastor coypus. The sequence continues at coordinate 46,451 of PVJA010003405.1, read as the reverse complement.
CACAGTGTTGACCCTCACAACGTCACAAATTAAAGGAGGACAGGTTAGTGTAGCTCATGATTTTAGGGTATTCAGTCCGTGGTTGGCTGGCTCCCAAGGAGAAGTACCAACACCATGGCCTGGCTAAGCCCCCTATGTCACAATGTCCAGGAAGCACAGCAGGGTGACAACACAGAAAAGGGGGAAAGTTCCAAATACAGTCCCTAAGGTCATATCTCAATAGTCCTCTCACACATGTTCACAAAGATGCTACACCAATACCCTAAATGACTCCTAAGCCAGTAAAACTGACATAGTCAAGCCTATTCATCAGGCAAGTCAACTTACTACAAATCGATACGTGCATCAGTCTTTCTATGTGCTCAACATAAAGCTAGTTATATTGAACAATGTGAAAGACATAGCCCATTCATAAGGATTGCTACCTAATTATTTGGACATTGTCCATATTTAAAAATCCCATCAAATATTTTAGAGCACAATAATTTAGTATCATGGGCTATTAATTGCAAATCTCAAGTTCATTTGAATTCAAATTATAATTCTGAGGTAAGCACATGTTCAGAAATACGTCACCACTCAAAATTGCTAACCCCATATGGAATCATTTTGTCTTTTCCTAGAACCTTGTCTTCCTGTAAGCAATCTCTATTTTCATTTTAAACTAGAATTTGTCTTCAGTTCATCTTTGCAACCCCACTTCTTGGGTCAGCACGTGCCTTTCCCAAACTTCTGGTTCTGTATTTCCTCACTCCTTCAAATATCAAACCCTAACAGCAGAGCCAAATATTTCACATATTTAACAGTGTAAGTCAATGTCACGAAGTTTATAAACAAACAGAATTCATAATTTCTATCAAAATTCATATATATTTTTTAAAAAGTACATTTGCATGAACTTGCTTTCAGAATGCTGGTCTTTTAAGAAAACTGTGTTTTTTATATCCTGATTAAACAGAAAAACAATGAAGTGTATTTTTTACTTATCTTGAAAACAACGCAAAGGACTTCATGAAGGCTGCTTTCAAGCAATAGTTTTTGGTATTTGTTTACAAAACAAAATGCAATGTATGAAGCATTGCATTTTCTGGTCCAACTTACTTCTTTAGATATTCTTGCCTCTTCCAGTCCTTCAAACCCATAATTCATTTGAAAAAAAATTATATATATATATATATATATATATATATATATATATATATATATATACATACATACATATTTCAAAGCCTAGCTCAAATGTTATGTTTTTCCTATGACATTCAAATGAATTTCCGAAGTGAGAGAAAGCTGTTCTGTTTATATTCTTTCATATTTGTGTCCTTTAAAACTCACATCTATGCACACCTTGTCAGATCTTTCACAATTTTTTCACATATTATCTATGTATCTCAAGAAAAGGTCACCATATTTGTATATGAGTCTTTTTCCATTGTCATGCTTAATTGAAACCCAAATCTGATCAGAGATTATGTTAGGAATTTTTTAATTGAAGCTTCAAAAGTGAGATCGGAGCCTGGCGGTGTGGTGCACGCCTGTAACTCCAGTACTTGGGAGGCTGAGATAGGAGGATCGCCTCAAGTTCGAGGGCAGCCTGGGCTGCATAGTGAGTTCAAGACCAGCCTGAGTTACAAAGTGAGATCCCATCTCAAAAACAAGCAAATAAAAAAAACTGAGTTGGTCCCTCTCCTTTATGGAAACCAAGAGCTACAAAAGTGAGTTCACCACCTGAGAGAATACATATTGTATATGGTGAGGAAAAGTGCAGGGTAACGCAAAGAAATTATGGTGCAGGGAAACTTACTATAGCCGATGATCCTTTAGGCTAGACTGGATCTGTGTCTTTCCATACTCTACTTATTTAAAGGGTCACTGAATTCCATAGGCCAATACATTTCCCATTTTTCTTGAAGTAGTTTAAGTTAGTCTCCATCACACATAACCCAAAGAACTCTAACTGGTACAATGGAGTTTATTTCTTTGATCATATACCTGCTCTTCATCAATGAATCATGAGCTTCTTGAATACAGAGCCCCATGGTCCCAAGTACTGAGCACACTGTGATTAACATGACACTTGGCATCAGCCAGCCGCCATATGAATAAATAACAGAATGATTGAGTTCAGTACACATGCATTGAAATAATTGAATCTAGATTATAGCTACTTGTTCTGTACAACAGGATTCAATTATTTTTATTCTGGCCATAACTATTCTGTTTTCACTGGGTTTAGTCCTACGTAAATAATTTAAGCAATACCTGATCTAAGAAGGGATGTGGAATATAAAACATATCCAAAGGTAAACACCATCAGCCTTGGAAGTAGCTACAAATCTTGTTTGTTACTGATTAAGTAACAATTTATATTAGGTAAAATAAAAATCAACACCATTTCTAAAATTTCTACATTAAACTTGAATATCAAGAAACAAATCTTGTATTAAGTGAAGATTCTGTCTTTGGGGCCAATGAGATGGTTCAGCGGTCTAAGGCACCCACTTAGGAAAGCTTAGGCAACCTTAGGGACTGCGGTTCGATCCCAACACCACATGCTGCCTACGCCAGCCCCACCCCCAGGACAGGCTGAGCTGGCCATGAATGAATGAATGAATGAATGAATGAATGAATGAATGAATGATTCTCTCTCTTTTCTGTGTTTAATGTATATGTCTTTAACAGTATCTGTGTCAGTACATTTTCACAGACATTGTTAAACACGCCACTTATAACAGTGAACATTTTAAAATGTGGTTTTTGCTATTTAAAAAATACTTCACAAAACTGTTGTTTTAAAAGATAAATCCAATAGAATTTTAGAAGAATGAAAGAAGATCTGAATGAAGATAGAATGATTCATTTATATTCCACCCCTCAAAAAAAATAACCCCTCTCTCTAAATATATAATTGGTGATAGAAGTGGACAGGCTTCACAATGTTGCAAGATGGATAGTAGGTATAAACTATCCACCATAAATTGTGCATCTATCTAGTTTAAGAGGAAAACAAACAGTATTAGGTTTCCTAACTTCACAGGGACACGCAGTACTCTTGAGACTTCCTCTTTGGCTTCTGCTTTCGTCAAACTCCCTTACATTCCAGAGTTCTGGTATCAGCATAGCCGGATGCATTTCTCAAGTTGTCTGGGGTCTAAACTCACAGCCCACAAGAATCGCTTTGCACAGCTCCAGCTCTGAAGCATAGAAGGTTCGCCAGGGCTTGCAAACAACTGTTCTGTGTCCAAGGAGCTCAGTTTTGCTGGCAGAAACTCGGGGCACAGCTGGAGAAGGTCCGAGCCAGGCCCTGAGCTGCTGCAGCCTTTGGCCAATGAGGCTCTCCCAAGCAAAGTGAACCAAAATCACAAATGCTTTCTCCTCCAGGTCTGATTTCAAAATCATTAATGTAGTATTTCGGAAGCCTCTACCAAGAGATTTCATACCAACAGCTTTGTAACCTGTTGAGTACTCAATCACAGTGTCAGGCAATCTGTTCTGTTGATACCTAAATTTAAATCTGTAGGATGCAGCTGAAGTCCTTTTCTACATTCTATTGGTAAAGAGAAAACACAAAAACCATCACTCCCTTCAAGATGCAGGGTCCTTTATATTGTGGCTGTGTTTTAGTTACTTTTTATTCGTTGCTGGGACAAAATACCCGACACTCAAAATGAAGAAAGGAAAGGTTTATTTAGCTCACAGCTACTGGAGGTTTCAGTCCATATTCGGCTGGCCCAAGGCTGAGTGAAGCAGGACAGAGAGCATCCAGTTCATGGCGGCGGAACAGCAACAAAATGGTTGCACAGAAAGCCAACCAAACACGGCAGCAGAGCAGCAGCTCGAGTCTGTCTCTCTCTCTCTCTTTATATTCCTATCAGGCTCTCTGCCTTAGGATAGCTGCCCTAGACCACACCCATAGTCCCAACCCTACTCAGACCAATAATCCCATCAGTAGTAAAACATAATCCCGGGGATCATGGATCAAGTCTCAATCTATAGAACTCCCTGCCCCATGACTGCATGAGGCTTTGCGGGGACAACTAGACATAAACCATAACAGGCTGGCTCAGCCTGCTCTGGGGGTGGGGCTAGTGCAGCATGTGGTGTGGGGGATTGAACCATGGTCCCTGTGGTTGCCTAAGCTTTCCTAAGCAGGCGCTGGCTTTAGACCGCTGAACCATCTTGCCGGCCCTGGGCCTTTATTTTTGAAAATGGTTCTCTGACTTAATGTTTTCAACCTGAAGGAGGAGGGGCTTACTTTGGCTCACAGTCTGGAAGTTTCAGCCCACAGTCAGCAAACTCAAAGACAGAAACCACACAGGAGAAGAACCTGTCACAGAGGAAGGCTGCTGGTGTCTGGATGGCCTAGGCACCTAAGGAGCAGCCCGGAGCCTCAGGAGAACGACCCTTCCAGGGCTCGCTGCCAGAGGCTGCCTTGGCCAGGCGCCCTCCTAAGACCAAATGTGTGCAGATCTCAGGGACCTGATTTCCTTCCTGAAGTCAGCTGCAAATGCACTTGACCAGTTATGTTTCCTACCTTGTAGGGTTCTAAGTTCAGAAACAGGACAGAGGTTGAGTAAACTATCACATAATTAGATTTCAGTTGCAGATTATTATAAAGTTAATGAAATAAACGTGTTGCATGGCACAAAAGTGGAAATGTGAAGGTCTACTGTAGGTTTGAGGAAGTCACACTTGCCTAAGTTGAGCTCTGATGACTATAAATCCAACCGGTCCTCCCGTCTCCTGCACCCCCTCACATTTCCACTACACGTTAGGATTCTCCTCATTTTTTTGTCTGGCTACATAAAAACATAAATAGCTTATTTCTCAGCAGTTGTGCAACCTATTCTCCTAAGAGGCAAATCCAGTTCTTGTTCCTTTTACAATAAACATCCCTCAAAGTCTTCTTTTTCATCACAAGGTTGGCAGCTAAGCCTAAGGACCTCCATGAATGACTTCTGACTTCCTCTGTCAAATGAAACTGTGCTTGGGATGTTTCTTACTAAGAATACCCCTCACTACCCCTACTCTTTCATCTGATTGTTTTTGATTCATTCTTCAAGATGTCTTCCAAAACTACTCCCTCCCTCTTGGACCTCAGTCCAGGCTGCACAGTTACTCAGTCTTAGAAAGTGTCACCCACACAGGCTGTATTGGCAGGGAAGTCAAGGCAAATGGTGCCCTCCAACACTGTACCCTAGTCCTGCTGAAGACACCCTACAAGTCCTTCTCTGGAGTCTTAACACAGGTATGTCAGGGTGCTCCCAAGACTGTGTTGTTGCCTGCTTGCTTCCAGGGACATTTGTAGACTGAACTGTCTGTGGGCAAGATGGTGAGTTTATCTGTAGAAGGAAGTAGGTAGCTACCGGCCTAGAATATAGTGTAGGCTCAAAGAGTGTTTGTTGTTTTTTTTTAATTTTGGGATAAAATTAAACTTTGTAAACCAAAAAGGGAAGAAAATGGGGTTCCCACTTTTCTATGCTTCTGTATAAGAGAATAAACCTTTGATTAGTGTGTATTTTTCATGAAGTACCTTGGCACTTCTCCCTCTTTTGCTCCAAGGAACCCATCTTGTTCCTGGTGCTGCACGTTTCAACCCCTCCACATCCATTCTCCTCTAGAACATTCTTGTAATGAATTCAAATTAAAATATTCTTCCTTTTTATTTAAAAACTAAAAAATCATATTTCTTTGGACAAAAGGAGAGATACTTTGTAGCCATACATAGGAGTACTGGTTGTAATTTAGTCAGTAGCGTCATCTACCCCTACCCATCCTGGATCCCATCGGTAAATCTTAACTCTTCTGGGGAGCTAAGGAACTTACCTTAAATGAAGCATTCCTGTTAAACATACAGCTATAAGTATATAAGTATCTGTATAATACAAAAATATAAATATAAAAAAGGAATGTTCCTGAAATTAATCACTTAGGAAATAAATATTTCTCTTAATCTTTTTCAACTGAAATAAATTTAAAGCATGTCTCCCATTATTTTTTAAAAATTTACACTCTGGGAAAGGCTAATATTCATGTTTTGATAGACAGTTTTCTCAACTTTTACCTATGATATCTTAAGTATACATATGCATTCCATATGAGTCTCTCTCTCTCTCTCTCTCTCTCTCTCTCTCTCTCTCTCTGTCTCTCTCTCTCTCTCCAGAAACAAGATTATGCCATATATGCTGGTCATCAACCTCAATTTCCACTTAATGTAATAGAATGCTTTCCCAGAGCAAGACTGATAGCTTGAAGACATTTTTTAAGACAAACTATTAAAATTCCATAGTATGGTCATAGTATAATTTAAACATTCCCTATTCATTTCCACTTAGTCCACGGGCAATAATAACATACTTGTAGGCATTTATTTATATAATAATGCTATTAGTCCTAAAAGTTTCTAAATATAGCAAATATTAAAAAAGAAAAAAGAACCAGGATCTGCAAAGTCAAAGTCCCTAGCAAAGTAAACCAGTATAATGCATCATTTCAGGAAAGGAGGTTCCCTTGTGTGGTTCTTGTGAGACAGAGAGCCCCTCCCTGGCCTTTCTCCGGCTGTGGCCTCACAGAGCAAGAAGAGAACAGGGGACAGCAGCGCACCCCAGGGGTCATATTCACCCCTTCCTTTCTACGCTGAGCCACAGCAGTGCCCTGGACATCCCAGTCCAGGTGCTCCACACTGTGTTCCTAAGATGCACTTAAGGACAGTGTATTGGCACCAGCAAGGGTGAGCTACAGGTTGGAAGTGTGATGTGCCCTGTAGTGTGTGTCAGGCTTGGGATGGTTTGGCCAGGAGCCAAAGACAGGAGCTCTGTGCTTCCTTGGTCCCACATAGAACACTAAGGTTTCTAAGAACTCTAACTTCAAATATCATTTTCCAGTCCTCATGAAGCTATGCTTGTCACAGTTGGAAGACAGAACCTATTTTAATCAATATTTCATAAATTTGATTTTATATATATATATATATATATATATATATATATATATATATATATATTCTAAGTGATCTTCCAATACTAAGACAGAAAAATAACTATAAACACACATTAAAACAAAATAACTGCAAATATATATAAAAATAAAATTGGATTACATTTTTTATACATACAAAAGAAATTAATGAAAGACCACTAAGACAAAGCATAGCATTTTGATAAAATAAAAAGTTTCACAGAAAACTCACAAACTACCTATGCTAAAGGAAACATATTCAAGAAATTGAGCAAAATATTACAAGTACATAAAAAATTATCAATAAGGAAATATAAAATCACTGGAATGAAATAGTTTTACAAGTAAATACTGCCAAAATATTCAAGAAACAAAACTGTTCCAGTTTTGCCTTTTGGCTCTCTGAGCAGCACCATGGCGGTGGGCAAGAACAAACGCCTTACAAAAGATGGCAAAAAAAGGGGCCAAGAAGAAAGTGATTGACCCATTGTCTAAAAGAGGCTGGTGTGGTGTGAGGGCGCTGGCTATGTTCAACATAAGAAATACAGGAGAAACGCTCATCACCAGAACTCAAGGAACCAAAATTGCATCTGATGGGCTCAAAGGTCATGTATCTGAAGTGAGCCTTGCTGATCTGCAGAATAATGAGGTTGCCTTTAGAAAACACAAGCTAATTACTGAAGATGTTCTGGGCCAAAACTGCCTGACTAGCTTCCATGGCATGGGCCTCACCCATGACAGAATGTGCTCCATGGTCAAAAATGGCAGACCATGATTGAAGCTCATGTTGATGTCAAGACTACCAATGGTTATATGCTTCAACTGTTCTCTGTTGGCTTCACTAAAAATCACAGTAATCAGATAAGGAAGACCTCTTATGCTCAGCACCAACAGGCCCGTCAGATCTGGAAGAAGATGATGGAAATCATGACCTGAGAGGTGCAGACAAATTATTTGAAGGAAGTGGTCAATAAACTGATTCCAGACAGCATTGGGAAAGGCATAGAAAAGGCTTGCCAGTTTATCTGCCCTCTTCATGATGTCTTTGTCACAAAAGGAGAAGTGGTAAAGAAGCCCAAGTCTGAACTGGGAGAACTGATGGAGCTTCACGGTAAAGATAGTAGCCCTAGAAAGGCTACTGGAGAGGAGACTGGAGCTAAGGTTGAATGAGCTGATGGATATGAACCACCAGTCCAAGAGTCTGTTTAAGATTCAGATTTTTAATAGTGATAAAGTCCTGTATGTGATGGCAAAAAAAAAAAAAAAATGTTCTAATTTTATGTGACCTCTTTTAGGAAACATAAAAGGACAAAAAGTTTTTATCTCATAATGAGACCATTGTATTTTTTAAATAGAATAAAGAATAGTAAATAATAAAAATTAGTAATGATACAGAATTTCACTACTTCACTAAATAAAATGATGGAAATTCAACAATGGTTGCTACAGTGAAAATTGTTGTCTTCAAATTAGTTGTTCAAATTATCAGATACAAATACACTAAATTGGTCCAAAAAATTAAAAATAAGAAAAAATTAAGCATTGGGGGCCAGGGAGATAGCTCTGTGGCACAAGTGCCTGTCTGGCAAGTGCAAGGTCGTGAGTTTGAATCCTGGTCCCACCAAAAAAAAAAAAAAAAAAAAAAAAAAAAAAAAAAAAAAAAAAAAAAAAAAAAAAAAAAAAAAAAGAAAAAATTAAGCATTAAATGTTCCTTTCAGTAGACCATTACATTTTTGATAGAAAAACTAAAGAAGGATAGTGTTACCAAGTAACATTAAAGATTAATCTTGTACATAAAAATTGATGCAAAAATTATAAATTAAACAAGACAATTAATAAAAAGCAGGTTCTATACCAAATTTAGTTTACCCCAGAATGTCTAGAGTGTTTGTCATCAGATATTCTACCAATAAGCTATTGAAAGAGTTAGTGCAGAACCATCTCTAGATACAGGAATAATAATTCAATAAAATTCAAACCTGACTTATAATTAAAAACAAAGAACGGAAAAATATTTCCTTGAGCTGATAAATACATTAAACAAAAGAAAAGAAAGCTTTAGCAAAGACTATTTTGTGGTCAGACTTTAAAAGATTTCCTATTAAGATCAAGAGCAAGTTAAAGAAAAAAGGATTAATTTCTAAAACTGGAATAACAGAACTACAAAGAATGAGAATTTTAATTTTAAGGGAAATATAAAATTACCTTCCTAAAAGATATTGTTATTACAGTCCTCACTGTCTACATATGAGTGCTCACTTCCCCAAACCTTACCAATATGGAATGTTATTGTTAATTTAAGTCATTATCCATCAGATAAGAAAACAAATCTCATGTTGGCTTTGTAAAGGGTCTGTTCATGTCCTTTGTAGAGTCTTAAAACGTCAGGTTGCTGCAGGATGCTATTCATCACGGCATGCTGGCAGCAGGAGAAGAGTGAAAGAGGTGACAAAAAATCCTAACTCTCCTCCACTGGCTTCAGGAAACTGATGTCAAAGAAAACGTGGTCAAAGGATTACAAACCTGTGTGATAAGATGTTGTCATTTGCAGGAAATCAAGCCAGAAGCCCCTATCTCTGCCTCATGTACCTCAGAGGCTTCGCGAGAGCTGCACAAGGAGCCCATCCTGATGTTTGCACCTGGCCACTGTCCCAGCCATACTGGGAAATCCTTTCTTATCAGATCTCCAACCTTAACAAGATGCCTTGTTAAGCAGTAGCTCTAGGGTGAATGTCTATATGCAGCTTTAAGTGTCTTGGGTTCCAGGCTGTGCTTACTAAACTATGCACAGTCTATGGCGCCAGTATCTATAATAAAATATCAAACAAAGAGTCCAACTATTTCAGGTTCTTGTTTTACCTTCTTTCTCCTAAGAGAAATCTTTCTTCTGGATAGACGGAATTCCACAGAATTTTCCCTCAGCTTCTGTGACTATAATATGTGGCCAAGAGTTTACAACATAAGACTTCTATTTTTGTCAACAGGAACCAGAAGGCTGAGAAGTATTTCAAAGTTATATGACATTTGAAATCCACTCCAGCAGCCAGCTCTGTTAGCCATTGCTCTCTTGTAGAGATACCGGAGGTCCTGCTTCACTGAACATACAGAGGCAAGAGTTGAGAACTCAAGTAAAAGAAGTCTTTGAAATCAAGCAGCCTTGGCTAGACACCAGATCTTTCTTAAGTCTGTGTAATGCTAGATGAGTTCCTCTAAGCCTCCACTTTGTCTGTTAAATACAGACAATAAGACCTTTCTTCAAGCAATTGTGAAGATTAAATGAGATTAACGCTCTTAAGTCATACCCATCCCTTAATAAGTGCCTAATAAACGGCAGCTATTACCCTTATTATTTCTTCTCAAAAACCTTTCCTTTCTAGGCTCCTCACTACTTCTCCTTCTTCATGGTTCCTCATACCTCCTGAAAGAGCTACCGAATCCAGACTGGTATGACCAGTCATCAATTTCAAAAATAATTCATGGCTCTGTCTCTGCTGCTCCCTCTAGTGGTACCACCACTATTGTCTTACCAGAAGCAATTGGTCCTCAGTTCCAGAGTCACTCAGGGTTATACATGCTCCAGGTGCATGCTCTGCACACCCAACCTGACTCCCAGCCCCATATGCACTGACACTCCCTCTAGTCTAGGTAAGGCTCACATTTCACAAATGTTACTGGTTAAGCAATCAATCATTTCCAATGAAAAGGTTGCAAGCCCCAGAAATGAGAAGAAACCACTATATCAACACAATCATCTTTGCAATCCCACCTGGGACCTTTGAGCATCTAGATATAAATATAGCTAGAGAGAGCCCTAAGTATTTCCATGGTTCTACAACATGCTTGGCAGATGGCTAATAAATGCTACTATCTTGAGAGTATGTCAGCTCTAGAACTTGTTATTTTCTAAGATAGTAAAAATATTGGTGAGATTGTAGAAGAGCTATGACAAATTTGGTGACACACCATTCCAGCATAAATTTTCAATCATTGAGCTCTCTGCTCCACATAAAAAGAGGAAGCAAGAACTAACACCTGTACAACACTTGCTATATGTTAGGTAGCAGGTGTTTTATTTGTAGTAACTCATTTAATTTTCAAAACAACTTTATACATTTCTTTTATAATTTGTATGAGAAAACTAAGGTATGAAGAGTTTAGAGAGTTGATGGAGGATGAATATCTATAAAATGGCAGATCTGGGTAGGTATTTTTTTTAATTTTTTATTCATTTTCATGAAAAAAAGATAAAATAACAATGAAACAGTTTCAAAACAGGTCTGTAAGACAGTTACAATAAGCAACACATGCATATTATTGTCTTTGCAGTAGTTATTCAGAGGACAAGATGCAGACATGATATCTTGTCTAAACAATATTAGTATAAGACTTCTCATTGAACTAAGAGAAAGTAGCTTTATATCTAACCATATATATATACATTATGTGTGTGTGTGTGTATTCTACAAAATGGACCTTATTTATATCCCCCTTTTGTTTGTCAGCAAAATGACTCAATACAGTCCAATAATGATAACACTAGTGGGTTATCAGCAGAAATGGCAATTGTCAGAAGTTGTTGACTTCAGTCTTTTTACAGCTCAACATACTAATATAGCTTTACTTTTTCCACCTCGTGATTATACTTTTCTGCAGATGTTCTCTTATGTCCTGAGTCCTCACTGACCCTAAAGGTCTAGGACCACAATATTGGCTACCTTTTTAGCCCATTCATCTGTATAATTTTTGGAAAGCTCTGGGTAGGTATTGAATGGCATAAAGATTGCTAAACTTTCCTATTAGGAAGCTTATTATTGAGAGAGATAAAATAAGGAAAGGCAGACTAAGCAAAAAGACATAGTGCAATCATTACCATGAAGCAGATCCCATCAAAGTACATGGATGGTGGCAACAGATTGGGCAAAGAACTCAGCATAAGCAAAGGAACTTCAGAGATGATACAAAAATCCAATCAACTATTCTTGGCAATTCAGTCCATTGGTTTGCAGTTTGTGCTGGTTGTTGTTGTGTTGTCTTGTTTTGTGTGGTTTTGTTGGCCCACTTGGTGTATTTTTTTGTTTGTCTGTTTGTTTTTTTATTTTTTGTTTATGTCTTTGCACTAATGGGAATTGGACCCGGGACCTTCGCAGTGAGCTACACTCCCATTATTTTTTTTTAATTTTTTGACAGAGTATCACTAAATTACCTAAGCTGAGCTCCAGTTTTGGATCCTCGTGCCCACTGCCCAGAGTGCTGGGGTTGTAGTCCATCTACCTTGTCAAGTCTGAGCTGAAGAATCACTGTGAACCCTCACCTTAGGTGACACATTTCAAGATCCAGGAACACAAAAGAGATACCCACTCTCTCCTGACGTAAGTCTCTAAGATGGCAGTCCCTAAGCAATCGCAAATGCTGTATGAGGCCTTGTATAACCAGTTCCCATCAGCACTCCACAGCCCACTCACACTGCCTTACTACAGGAAGTTTCACAGCACAGAAATCCTTGATCTACCTGAAGAGCTCCACACTCCTGCACTAAAACTACAGGAACGGAGATGTACCGAATGCACAGGTAAACTTAAGAGGAATAGACTGTGTACTCACTGCTGTCAACATGGTCCTCACAATCACATTTTTTCATTCCCACGTGGCATCTACCTGAAGTGCATTATCAATAAATTGGGTTAAAATTCAGTACGTTCCCACTTTTTAACTTAGCTTAGTGCCTGTGGGATTTTTTTTTTTTTCTATTTGGCTCAGCAATATGAAGGCCTATAAAACAAAACAAAAAAAATCATCTTTTGGCATAAACACACTTCTTCAGAAATTTGTCTGTAGAGAAAAATTATGTTAATATTATCATTGTAAATATTTTATTTGGCCTCATTCTTTTACCACTAACAATATGATAAAAATTACATCAGAATTAGGAGGCCAGTATTTGGCTTTTAAAATGACCCTTCCAAATGGAAGTGCTTCCTAAATAAACCAAGTACAAATAAATGCAAACTTTTCTAAATTCAAGAACTTAAAAGCTATTTTTTAAAAGTAACAATAAAAAAGAACTTAAAAACTATAGTAAAACAGAGACCTAGAGATATGAACTAAGCATTAAGAACTTGAGTCAAGACCCAGGCTTGGACAAAGGAATAAAATCTCTTTTATTAATCAAATATCCTGCCTCTTTGCCATGCAGTTGTGGGAAAGCAGTTGTGACAACCTACTCAGCTATTCATGAAGAAAACATACGAAACATGTGAGAGATTCATGACAGCTTTGTAGGTTTAGTGATTTTTTTCAGAGATGAATTTATTTATTTATGTCTTTTTGTGAGACAAGTTCTCACTATGCAATTCAGGCTGCTGTCAAGTTCACTTTGTGGTCCACGCTGGCTTCAAACTTGCAGCAATCCTTCCTGCCTCAGCCTCCCAAGTGCTGGGATTATAGGCCAAATATAAATTTTGATCTTGCATTTACTCATTTATAACAGTGTTGTGGTTGATACATTGTGTCTACTTGGCTGGACGACTTGCCAGTGTTCCAGGCCCCTGGGAAACCTGCCCTGGGGTGTGACTGGTTCCACCCCAGAGTGACTCAGCACAAAAAGAGACTATATAAAGGGGCTGAGGAAGGAGTCATGGGTCCACTTCCTCAGAGGAACTTCAGTCTTCTGCACTGGACTGGGACTTCATCACCTGGTTTGCAGCACAGACTCTTAGGCCTTGCAGATCCATTGGCCAACAACAGAGGCTTGCCCAGAGCACTGCAGTGGGCTTCAGACCTTACAACTGGATCCTTCAGTGTGCAGACGCCCTCATCGGACTCTGCAGCTGACTGGCTGGCTGACTGTCATAAGTCAATCTTGTAATTCCTTATACATTGCACATCTTCTGTTAATAGCTATTTGTTATACCTGTTCCTCTAAGTAAAACCCTTACCAGCACACACAGGATATATATTCTCTGAAGCTCTTTTTTCCTCCATGCTTATTTTTATTGGTACATATTTGCAGCATAGCATTCTTTATGGGGAGTTGTTGCATGTACGGGACCCATCCGGAATCATCCCTTTCCCTCCTTCGTCTTCTCCCTGGATCTCTTGGTCTTCTACTCACATAAAAAAGCTCTGTCTCCCTACTACCTATTGTCTTTTATTTTGCACCTTACTTATAATTTAGGTTTCAAAGCCACACCATCCTCCCACATGCAACTGAATGGAACTGAGACTCCCAAAACAAGTCAGTTATGTCACAAGAACATGAGAGTATCTTACCTTTTCTGTTGCACAGGTAACATTTACTAAGGATATGCCAGGTTATACGATAAGGTTATTTTTATCTACCTTGCTGTTGTTAGCGATGCAAGTCCTAATTTATGATAGTTAACCAGGAATAAAAAAAACAAAATGACCATTCCACATTCTTTAAAGAAACAAAAAAATTTCCTAAGCAACTATGAGTCCCTAAGGCCTCCTGCACTCCTGAACACCCATGCTCTCTACCTTTCTCTGAAATGTCAGCCTTAGATCAGGGCCTCAGTACTCCTTGTCTGGATGATTTTGATAGCCTCGGACCTGTTCTTCCTGTAACCCGACTTGATCCCTCTGGGCCATCCTTTCCTCAGTCATCTTTCTGTAGCATAAATCTAATAATTCTAATAAATCCTCCTCGTCCTTGAACGTGTCCATCTTGTTCCTGGGCATAGCAGCTCTTTGTGTTGCACATCTTGGTGCTGGAAGAGAACCAAATAAGCATCAACAGAATGCACCAGCAAAATACAATCAAGGAAAGAAGATATTGAGGATCAGAGACCCCAGAAGCACTCTAAGGCAAAGAATCCATAAGGTGTTTATAGATGCCAATGGATAGAAAATATATTCCAGATCTCTTGGATGAATTGAATTGCTTAATACCCTTTTAATGCTCTTTTAATACTTACTCCTCCACTATTGTAATTGTTGCTATAAGTCCCTTGCTCCTCTTGGAAAGCAGTCCATGCCAGCGTGCCTAGCACAAAAAACAAGGCCTGGAAAGGTTATGAAAGGCACAAATTCAATAACCTGACACCAACACAGAAAGTGTTCCTGACTGAATCTAGACCCTTCCTGAATTCCTAGCATGGCTTGATGGCGACTTCCGCTGATGGAGGCCAATGCTGTTACATAGTGACTGAGTGATAGAAAATGTGTCTTAAGTCCCTTTCTTTCATTGTTGAAACACAATACTCAACACCCACAAATTAAAGAAGGAGAAGTTTATTCAGTTCATGGCTGTGTAGAGAATTCATCGCATAATCATCTGGTTTCAGGGTAGGAAAGCATGGTGGAAGAATTCGGTGGAGAAAAGCAGCTCCTAGTTCACCAGAAAGCAGAATGGGAAGGTGAGAGCCACGATGGTAGACACATTATTCCATGTCTGCCCACAGAGGCCCATCTCCTGTGATGAGGCTCCACCCACCAACTGCAAGTTAGCTAGAATGCCCTGAAATCCAATAATCCGGTCACCTTCTGAAACCCCACCTCTGAACACGTCAAGCTTTGGGGGTTGGGGGCATATTCTAGAACTAAAACATTCTAGATCTAAACCACAAGAATGTGACTGAGAAAGGCCAAGGGATATTATTGAGAAGAAACTTGGAGAGACATCAAAAGACCCTACTTTGTATCCATATTCAGACACAGTACACCTTTGGAAAAGTCATTTCTTTTCTCAGAGCTTAAGTTTCCTCATTTTTAGGAAGAATTGGTATGAGATTATCTTTAAAGCTCTTTCAACTGTAACATTCTGGCTGTGTAATGAAGTTTTCTTCCATATTTTTCATCTTGAATTGATCAAAATGTGCCTTAGTATTTCTTAGCCCAAGTCAATCCATTTTAAAACCCTTCCTCAGCGTTCATTACACACACACAGTCATGGCCTTTAAAGATGCCAGTCTCTACTGTTTTAGTTGTGAGCCCTTCTCAATCTTAACCACAGAACTGAGTCATGTATAAAATGTGTAAAATTGGTGAGGGGATGTGCGATTTCCACAGATAACCTGGGAGACACTAAAAGTAGTAATTTTCACATTTGTACATACCATTTTTAGCAGAAAATGGCTTCATATGGAAAACTTCTCCTATGCAAATATGCAAAACTAGTTTTAGTCACTACATCAAAAAGAAATCTCACATGAAGTTCAATTATACCACTCCCTCTGCTTGGAAAGGTTCTAATTTCTAGGGAGCAATCGCTCTGCAATCCGTACCCTACATCCTGCTTTTGCACTTGCCTTTCCTCGGTCATCTTTCAAGGACTTTGGTGTGGAAAGGGTCTTCCCTCACCCCATGGCTGATGTTCCTTTTCCAGTTTACAGGTAGAAGAAAAGCACAAGCCTATTGCATATAAAATACAGTTTCATTTTTTCACTTAAACTTATAATTTAAGGACACCACAAATCTTAAAGTTCCTAAGGGATGGCTGCTCTAGTAAATCACTGATGTAGCTATCACTGTCCAGTCATAGACATTTTTTAAAAAACAAATTTTAAAATCGGTAGCTGCTAAATGTAGTAAGGATCAAATGACCTTGCCTCTCTGACCCACATGTGAAAGGAACAAACTGGAATCAGAAATACTTGAGAAATCTTCTCCCTTTAAAAGCGCCGCAAGTACATTGCCACGTCTTCGTGCACACGCCTGCCATGAGATAATTTAACAAAGCGAGCGTTAACTGGCAGTCGTCTTTGCTCTCCATGTAAGGCCACAAGAACACAGTTTTCAAAGCTTACCATGGTGTCCTAAAGTGTTTATTTCAAAGAGATACTTTTTTTAAAAAAAAAATCCAAATCCTGAAGTAACCAAGACGGCCTGATAAACCAGTCCTCCTCTTGCCAAACGTAAAAACCATGGTTAACCTAATTACTCAAATTTTTCCAAAAGAAAAGAAAAAAATGGAAGTAAGGAATCAGAATCACCTAATATTTATTTTGATACACTATCTTTAGCATTAGTCCCATGATTTACAAATTTTTTGGTTTTTCTTTTTCTTCATAATCACTGTACTTTTTGAACAACTAGTAGTTCTGTACTAATTTTTCTAAAGAGAGTCCAGCTAAAAAACGTTTGAAAACATATAAAACATTAACAATTTAGAGGCAGACCTGCGGAATCTTGGAAAGCTAATAAAGAACAAGAGAAGAGGTTTGGGTCTTGCTTTTTCTTCTTCCCTATATACCAGTTTGGGTGAAAACGTCTTTCAGTCTTGCTCTTCGGGACTTCATGCGCTGCACACTTCTCTGACCTCGGGCGCTCCTTAGCGACTTAACGTGCCACAGTTAGCCTAGGAGTCCAAGATGCCTTCCAACAGGAAAATACACAAGTACAGAGGACGCACTGGTTGTGAGAAGTAGAACTGTTACTCAAGGAAGCAGAGTCTTGGAATGTTATGGGATGGACAGCAAAAGAGAAAACAATAACAATACTATAAATAACTTGAAAAAGAATTACTTGGGGATAGATAGGAATGAGAAAGCTCATGCTATTTATTTTTATAAAACTTACAAGATCAACTGAGAATGAATGTTATTAAAATATAGAAATTATAGAGATTGTTTATAATGTTTTTTAAATGCTTGAAATTCAAGGTCAAAGTATGAATACTCCCAACAGAGCACATTTTAAAATTAAAAACAATATATTTTCTTTCTTTGACATTGATGTACAGAGGAGAAGGACTCATTTAGGGTTTGATAGATTTTTGACTGATACTATTACCATCCCTCAGAAAATATTTTTATTCATGATGCACTTCCCTCATAATTGTCTTAAATGAAGAAAAAATATTATGCAGTGAAAATCTTTAATGTGCAGTTCAGGGAACATAGAGGAATGCAAGTACCTGTGCACGAGCACGCTCAAGTGTGTAGGCCACCTGGATGGAAATGCTTACCCACTCCAGGAATGTTCCCGTGGACCATTCCAGCCAATCAACAGTCCACCCAGACAAACATATTCTGATTTGGTCCATCACACACTAGATCGATATGGTCTAGAACTGCATATACATGGGCCTGGTTTTGTAGGTGCCAGTAGTTCATTTCTCATTAGTAGTTCAACTTGTGACCATCCCACAATTTGTGTATCATGAAGAAGGCTTCTATAAACATCCTTATCACCATACTTTTTTTATTTTTTTATTAGTACAGGTTCATACATAATATTTATTTATATCCTTATGTGGAATTATACATGTCTATAATGTACCTTAATTCCTTTTTTTTAAAGAGGAAAAATAGCAGAAACAAAGATAGAAAAAAAAACAGTAACACGTAAGAGTACATATAGTACAGAATTTCAAAACAAGAAAAATTTAACAATGGTTGCATTACATATTTTCATCGTGAAATCAGTATAGATCAACAGACATAGGTATGTAAGACTGATCAAGCAATTAAACATTAACACTTTCAATAAACATTAATTTTTAACTCTTACAAATGCATTTTGTATTTAAGTCAGTATTCTAAAAAAAAATTATAGGGGTTGAGAATGCAGACAATGCAAGGTCCTGAGACTGATTCCTGGTACTGTCCAAAATTTATTTTTTTTTTCGTCTTTTGAGTCCTTACACTATGGACACTATGTGATATTTGCATATGTAGGACTGGTTTATTTCACTTATGAATATATGTTCAAGATATATCCACTTATATATGAAGTCTTCTAGTTTATTATTCCTTATAGCTGAGTAATACTCCATTTTATGAAAATACCACATCTTTTTCAACCGTTCTTCAGATGATGGGCCTTTTGGTTGTTTTGAGGATCTGGCTATCACAAATTGTGCTGCTATGGGCATAGATGCACAGATATCACTATGATATGATGTTTTCAGTTCTTCTGGAAAAATTCCCAGTAGGAGGATAGCTGGACTGAATGAGATTTCCTAGCTGCAATTTATTAAGGAGCCTCCACACTGCTTTCCATAATGGTTGCACCAGTCTGCATTCCCACCAGCAGTGGAGAAGGGTTCCTTTCTCCTACAGCCTCTCCAAAATTTGTTGTTGGTTGATGTCCTCATAGTAGCCATTCTTTCTGGGATGAGATGGTATCTAAGTGTTGCTTTAATTTGCACTTCATGAATGGCTAGCAATGTGGAGCATTTCTTCATGTATTTGTAGGATTGTTGAACTTTTTTCTCTGAGAAGTGTGTGTTCATCTCAGATGCCCATTTGTGGATTTCATCTTTCAATTTTGGAACTCTAATGGTTTTTAGTTCTTTATAAATTCTAGATAGAAGACCTTTGTCTGAATACTTACTAGTTAAAATCTTCTCAAAATTTGTGGGTTGTCTTTTCATTCTGTTGGTACTTTCTTTTGACATGAAAAAACTTCCCATCTGGAGGAGGTGTCACTTGCTGATTCTGTTGAGTGTTAAACGTGCATTTTGATTTTTTTCCATAAACTCTTTGCCTACCCCGATGTCTTCAAGATTTCCTCCGACTTTCTCTTCTACGAGGTTTAAGGTTTCCCTTTTAATATTTAGATCTTTAATCCATTTTGACTTTAATTTAGTGCATGGTGATAGACCTAGGTCAAGTTTTAGTTTTCGACATGTAGAGAACCAGTTTTTCCAGCATCATTTGTTAAAGAGGCTATCTTTCTTCCGGTAAGCATGTTTGGCCCCTTTGTCAAAAGTAAGATAGCTGAGTGTGTTTTTACTTCTGCATCTTCTAATCTATTCCACTGATTCTCAGGTCTACTTTTTTGCCAATACCATGCTCATTTTATCACAGTAGCTCAGTAGTATAATTTTAGGTCAGGAATTGCAATGCCATCAGCCTTACCTTTGTTGCCCAAGATTGTCTTTGAAATTCTGGCTCTTTTTCGTTCCAAATAAATTTCAGGAATCACATCTCCAGGTCTCTGAAGTATATTGATGGTATTTTGATAGGAATTGCATTAAATCTATATAACAGTTTAGGGAGCATAGCCATCTTCACAATGTTGGTTCTTTCTATCCAGGAGCAGGGAGTATCTTTCTATTTTCTGAAATCCTGTAGGATCTCTCTTTTCAGAGTACTATAGTTTTCATTGAAAAGGTCTTTTACTTCCTTAGTTAGCTTAATGCCTAAGTATTTCATTTTCTTTGGTGCTATCATAAAAGGTACTGTTTCTCTAATTTCTCTCTCAGTGTGTTTGTTATCTGTGTAGAGAAATGCTATTGACTTTTGTGTGTTGACTTTATAACCTGCTATGCTACTGAATTTGTGTTAGTTCTGGTAGATTCTTGGTGGAGTTTTTGGGGTCTTCCAAGTAGATTATCATGTCATCTGCAAATAGTGATAGTTTTACTTCTTCTTTACCTATTCTTATTCCTTTTATTTCTCTTTCTTGTCTAATGGCTGTAGCTAATGATTCCAGAACTATATTGAATAGGAGTGGTGATAGAGGAACATCCTTGTCTTCTTCCAGATTCAAGAGTAAAAGGCTTCAGTTTGTTGTTGTTGTTGTTGTTGTTGTTGTTGTTGTTGTTTTTGTTTTTTGTCTTTTTGAGACAGGGTCTCGCTATGCGGTTCAGGCTAGCCTTAAACTCACTTTTGTAGCCCAGGCTGGTCTCAAACTTGCACTGATCCTCCTGCCTCAGCCTCCCAAGTGCTGGAATTACAGGCATGTGCCACCACGCCCGGCTAAAGGCTTCAGTTTTTCCCCATTTAGAATTATGTTAGCTGCTGGCTTGTCATAGATGGCTTTTATCAGATTGAGGTAGAGGCCCTCTGTTCAAAGTTTCTGCAGGACTTTGAACATGAATGAGTGTTGGACTTTGTTTATAGTCTTTTCTGCATCAGTTGAGACAATCATGTGATCTTTGGCTTTGGCTCTATTGATATAGTGTATCACATTTATAGATTTGTGTATATTAAACCATCTTTGCATCCCTGGGATGAATCCTACCTGGTCATGGTGTATAATCTTTTTGATGATTTCTTGTATTCTAGTGGTGAGGATTTTATTTAGAATTTTTGCAACTATGTTCATGAGAGAAATCGGCCTGTAGTTCTCTTTTTTAGTTGCATCTCTTTCTGGTTTTGGTATCAGTGTAATACTTGCTTCTAGGAATGATTTTGAGAAGATTGCTTCCTTTTCAATTTCATTGAAAAATTTGAGAAGTATTTGGCTTATGTCTTCTATAAATTTGTTGTAGAAATCACTGTTGAATCCATCAGGTCCCTGATTTTTCTTTGTTGATAGGCTTTTATTACATTTTGTATTTTGTTGGCTGTTATTGGGTTGTTGAGAGTTCTTATATCTTCTTGATTCAATTATGGTAATTTATACTTTTCTAGGAACCTATCAATTTCATCTGTGTCTTCAATTCTGTGAAAGTAAAGATTCTCAAAATAGCTATTTGTGGTCCTCTGAATCTCTGTTGGGTCTGTAGTAATGTCACCCTTTTCGTTCCTTATTGCTTGAATTTGAGTCCTTTTTTCCCCTCTTTTGATGAAGTTAGCTAGGGACTTATCAATTTTATTTAATATTTGAAAGAACCAGATTTTTGATTCATTAATTCTTTGTATTGTTTTCTTTGTCTTAATTGAATTGATTTCTGCTTTAATCTTTATGATTTATTCATGTCTTTTGGCTTTGGATTTCGTTTGCTCTTCCTTTCCTAGTCAGTTTAGGTGCTGCATCAGAGTATTTATTTGTTTCTGTTCTGTTTTCTTAACGTGTGAGTTTAGGGCTATAAATTTCCTTCTAAGAACTGCTTTCCTTGCATCCCATAAATTCCAATAAGTTGTGTTTGAATTTTCATTTAATTCTAGCTACTGTTTAATTTCTTGTTTAATTTCTTCTGTAACTCACTGGTTTCTGAGAAGGGTGCTGTTTAATTTCCACATTTTTCTGAGGTTCTTGTGGTTTCTTTTGTCATTTATTTCCAGTTTCATTGCACTGTGGTCACATAGTATGCATGGGATAATTTCTGTTTTCTTGCATATACTTAAGTATGACCTATGTGATCTATGTTAGAAAAGGTCCTTGTTCAGCTGAAAAAAAATGTGTATTCTGAAATGGTTGGGTGGAACACTCTGTGTATGTCCACTAAGTCCAGTTATTCCAGGTTCCAGGTCAGGTCTGTTACTTCTTTGCTAATTTTTTGTCTGCTTTATTCCTTTTTGGAATAAAGGGGTGTCAAGGTCTCCTGTTAAGATTGTGGTATTGGATATGAGATTTTTCATGTCCATTAAAATTTGTCTTATATATCTTTGTGCTCCTGGGTTGGGTGCATACATATTTATGAGTGTTGCCACTTCAACTTGAATTTTTCCCCTAACCAGTATGTAGTAGTCTGGTTTATTTCATTTGACCAAACTTTGTTTGAAGTTTATTATCTGCAAACAAGATTGCTACCCCTGCTTTTTTCTGAGGTGCTGGAGCATGTAGAATTGTTTTCCACCCTTTAACTTTTAGCCTATTAGTTTCTTTATGAGTTCAGTGTGTTTTTTTTGTATACAGCATATGGTGGGATTTTGGTTCCTTTTCCACTCTGCCAGTCTATTCTTTTAATTGGAGAATTGAGTCCATTTACATTGATGGTTATAATTGAAATGTATTGACTTATGATTGACATGAGTTTTACTTACTAATGTTTACCTCTTTTTCTCCTGTGTTTAATTGGTTGCCCTATTTGGTGGGGTCTGTTCTCATTTGTTGAGTTCAGGTGATTTTGGTCTCTCTCTAAAATTTTTTTTTTAGTATACCTTGTACGGTTGGCTTTGATGTCATGAAATTCTTTAGTTGTTCCTTGTCATGGAAGTATTCCATTTCTCCCTCATATTTGAAGGACAGTTTTGCTAGGTATAGCAGCCTGGGCTGGAATTTGTTTTCATGGAGGACTTGAAGCACTCTGCTCCATGGCCTTCTTCACTTCATGGTTTGTGAAGAGAAATCTGCCATTATTCCTTTTTCTAGCAGCTTTTAGTATATTATTCTTTTGCTGGATTTCTGGGATCTTGACTATTATATGTCTGGGTGTGTTTTTAGTCGAGTTGATGTTATTTGGAGTTCTATATGCTTCAGTTACTGAATGTCTGATTGGTTTCTCAAATTTGTGAAGTTTTCTGCAATTACTTAATGCCCATATTCTTTTTATATCCTTTGTATTGACTCCTTCCTTTTCATTGATTCCTATTAATCTTACATTGTCCATTTTTGCATCATCTTGCAGATGTTGAATTATTTTTTCCTGCATCCTGGTTGTTTTTAAGAGATCCTCCCTTACCTTTTCACTAGCTGCAACTGTGTCTTCAAGATCTGCCACTCTATCTTCACTTTGGTTCATATGGTTTTGCCAGCTTGCAATTGAAATTTTATTTTCTTGAATATCTCTTTGAAATAGTTCCATGTGATCTATTTCTTTCCTATATTGCTCAATCAGGGAATCCATCATTTTTCTATTCTCTAATTTTTTTATCAATTTCTTCTTTAGTAGTACTGAAATTTCTCATTATAGTTATCCTTTCTGTAGTTCAGAGATTATTTCTGCTCTGTCCTCCTCTCTACCTTTCTGTAGTTGTCCCCCTACTTTAGATGCTATTACCTTCAGAGGTTATCTCTACCCTGGTTTCTGCAGTTGTTTGTCCACTTCAGAGTCTATTAGTTCATGCATTTTTTTACGTCACGTTTTCTCTTATCTGAGTTTCTCTGTATGTTTCTGAACTTGTCTGTCTACCTCAAAAGCAAATGGTTCAGAGGTTTCATCTGCATGATTTTCATTTTCTTGTAAGGTAGTGTCTTCTGTGTCTGTTACAAGTTGGTTCTGGACCCGAGAGTGCATTTTGCTCCTTGTCTGTATCATTCTGCATAGCAGTGACCTTTGGCTGAGGACTGCATGCCCACAGGTTAATTGTTCTGTTCAGGCTACTGAGTCAGCTGAGCTGCTTGTAGGCTGGAGAAAGGAGTTCTCACTCACATGGCAGACCTGGTGCTGGATAGGCTAAGCCTTCGCAGGGCCAGAGGTCTGACTCACGTGGTGGACCTGGTGCTGGATAGGCTATGCTTGGGTCTGGCTGAAGGTCTGACTCACATGGCAGACCTAGTCTGCACTTGTGGCAGGCAGATGGAGATCTGACGTGGCTGGCCTAATGCTGGATAGGCTGCATTCCCCGCTGGCCAGAGGAGGTCTCAGGTGAACCTGAGGTTTCAGGTGGGCCAGAGGTCTCAGGTGAGTTGCAGGAGATCTCAGACAGGCCAGAGGAGGTCTCAGGCAGGCTGGAGGTCTCTGGCAGCCTGAAGTCTCAGGCCCTTATCAACATACTTAGTGAACAAATATTTTCAGTTCTCTTATAGAAATACTTGTTGGACTTCCTATATCTTAGGCAGGTATATGTTTTATTTAACTTTATATAAAGTTATCAATATTTGTACAGACTGCACCATTTGTACACATACTCAGTAGTGTATTACAGTTCTAATTGCCCCAAACCCTTATAAATGTTTGGTGATGTCTTAAATTTTGTTTCTTCTAGAGGAAATTTTGTTTCATCCTTGGGGTCTCGTGGTTTTTTTTAGCTTTCTTTTTCCTGTTAACTGTTGAGGCTCGGAACCATTTGAATTTCCATGTACAAAGTCTCTGAACAAGTCTTTTAGCCAATTTTTAATTGCTCTACAAGGCCATAATCTCTGGGTTTTCATGTCTATTACAAACAAATATACAAGCTGACATGTAACCTCATAGTAGCTAAGATCTTAGAGCAAATAACACAGTTCATGCCTGTACTCCCAACTACTTGGAAGTTGTGGCTCAAAGAGGATCCCTTAACCCCAGGAGTTCAAGAACAGTCTAGGAAATATGATAAGACCTTCTTAAAATAAATGAACAGTTAAACAAAGGAATACATCACAAATAAGTAAATCGCACAGTGAGTACATTTCCTGGAGCATTTATTAGCCTCCCTAAACATATAAGACAGCCAAACAATACTGTTGAGATCAACAGTATTTTATTTTTTTATTTGTTTGTTTGTTTGTTTATTTTTTGCATGATTTCTATGAAGGATTGTGTAAGGATTTTCAAGAAAGGCCATGTTTCAACTGGGATGAGAGACAAGCAGAGCAAATGGTTATACTGGGAGCTGTCTCGGCTGAGGAACACACACATACACGCACGCACGCACACACAGAGAAAACCACAAAAGAGGAAATATATGACTAAGGGCAATTATAGGAACCCAAAAGAAGACTAATTAAAGCCCAAGTGCCCTTACAGTAGTCATGTTGCTCCCAACTCATTCTCCATCACCCACCCAACTTTTAAAATTCTCATCCTTTTTGACCTGTGCTGACCGTATTCCAGCCTCCTCTCCTCAGCCCAGCTCTTCAGGCTGGTGCTTTATCTGGTCAGCCCCGCCTGCTAGGCCAATGTAGCTCTCACAACCTCCCACCTAGACCCAGGAGGCAGCCTGGGTCACTCAGCTACTGCAGTACCTTATTCCTCTTCCCTCCTGTGAGCCCTCTCATGCTTTTGGTTAAATCAATGACTTGTGGCTCTGTGTGTACATTAAAATGATGTGAAAACTGAAAAATTACTGATGTCCACATGCCAGCTTCAGATCAATTAAATCAGAATTATACAAATAAAATTCTAACTTCTATCCTTTTAAAGTTGCCCAGATCATATAATGTGCTCCTAAAATTTAAAAAGTAGTAATATTAATATGCATAGAAAAAATAGAAACAAAACCTACAAATTCATAATAGACTATCTCTCATCTCACTCAGATGTGTTCATTTTCTCTCATCATCTCTGCTAGTATCAATTTTCACATACATGATAGTCAAATTTTAAAAGCCTAAATATGTAGATAAGTAAATAAATAATTTTACAATGAGGAAAAATAATGATATTGATATTTAAAGAGAAAAGTAGAAAAAGTACTGGTTCCATGCAACACCTCCTCCCTGAAAGCTTTTCTTACACACCGTGTTCTCCACAGGGCACTTTCTAACTCCTTATTCCTTTCCCTGCACAACCAGGCATTCTCTTCTCACTCTTCCTAAAGCCCTTGGCACAGAGCTCCTTGGAGTTTGTGGTGGTTTACATGTGTATAAGATTTCTGCCTCAAGACCAACAGTGCCTATATAAAGAATATATGCAAGTTCTGAAACAAGAACAAAACCCATAAAATGTTCCAAGACTATCTTTTCAGCTTTACATTTAAAAAATAATTAAAAATTCGTATAATCATATGTATACAACTTGCTATACAAACTATACACAGCCATGAAAAGACAGTATGTGCTAAATGGCAGCACAGCATCCATCATTACCAGTATCAAAAGCTCTACCACCATGGTACTCCCTTCCCAGGCGTTATTCATCCCTGAAGTATTATCAGCCTGCTAACTTGTAACTTGCAGATTTTCTCCTGTTTTTCTCTTTAATAAAATGAACCCTCCAGTATGTAGCCTTCTGTGGATTTTTCATTCCATATTATGAAAACCATTCCTATCATTTGAATAGCTCACAACTTACCTACTCACTCTACTGTCCATAGACATCGATTACTTTCTAGTCTTCAGACTATCATGATAGATTACAATAACATCCTACCACGTATCTTGTGATCATATAATTGACCACAAAATCCATTTATTCGGCATATATTTAGGCATAGAATTGTCAAGTATGATGCTGCCAACTTGCTTTCCCTAGGGAATTCCTAGGAGATTAGTAACACACACTAACCTGGTCCAGGTTGGCACTGGGGCATGCTCTGGGAACTGCCGCAGGTCTCTGGCCTCTTCCGTTTGCCAAGTGCCTTTGAGTTGAGCACCTCCCCCCCTGCGCTCCCCTCTGTAGTGATGTTTGCCTCCGAGCCATTCACCCAGGCACTGGGACTTCTGAAAGTACAAGCAATAGTGACCTTTTTGTCCTCCAAGTAATAAGTGTCAGGCATTTTATCCCAGCAACAGGAAAGCTGATAAATACATCAAGTCATGCAGCATACACGTGTTAATATTTATTAGATACTACTAAACTCTTAGTACAAAATTTTTTCTTTCACCCATTATATTTCTGAGGATTCTCTTGGCAACATTGGGTATCTTTCTGTCTTCTTCATTTAGCAATTATGGTGGTATCTCATTATGATTTTAGTTTACAGAAATACTTAAGATGAATATAATTGTTATCTTACACGTTTACTGTCCATTTAATTATTCTCTATTGTGAGACTTTTGGCTCACATTCTTATTAGATACTTATCTTTCTCTCACTGAGTATAACATTTCCTAATGCATTGCAGATACAAGATATTAGATACATGTGTTATAAGTACTTCTCCACTCAATAACCACTTAAAATAAACAAGTAACTTTTATTTACTCTGTTTTATAATTATCTTGTGACATGTTGGGTTTTAAATTCCTGTTTTAATAAGTTTGTTGAATCTAAAGTCAGAAAAATGTTCACCTATGTTTTATTTTAGTATTTTGTCATCCATTCACGCTTACATTTAGTTTTTCTGGAACTGACTTTTGTGTGAGTTTGGGGAGTTTCTGTTCATTTTTGTGGGGATTGAATTTGGGACCTTGAGTTTATAAGGCAGGTGTTTAAGTTGCTGAGCAATATGCCTGGCATTGAAACTGACTTGTATATTCAAGGTGTTTGATATATACAATACTTAGCATCATTTATTGAAACCATCATGCCTTTTCCACTGGATACCAGCACTATTTTTCCATAGAACATATCTGAATGGGTCTGTCTGGGATATTTTATTCTGTTTCAGTGGACAATTTGCCTTCTCTTATGTTAATACCACATTACTTGCTAAATTCTTCTAATAAATCTAGATATTATGGTGGTACACACCTATAATCCCAGTGCTAAGGAGGCTGACAAAAGGAGGATCACTATGAGTCCTATCTCTATAGTGAGACCCTATAGACCCTGTACTAAATAGGAAAAAAGTGGATGTTCACACAAACACACACACACACACACACACATACAAAGCTACAACACATTATTACACAAACTTAAGTGCACTCATATAGCAAGCACAATCATAGCAACCCTCCAAAACTCAATTGCCAAGCTTGAAACAATCCAATTTTTGGCTGAGCGTGGTGGCACATGCCTGTAATCCCAGTGCTTGGGAGGCTGAGGCAGGAAGATAGGTACGAATTCAAGACCAGCCTGGGCAATGAAAGTGAGCTCAAGGACAGCCTGAACTGCAGAGTGAGACCCTGTCTCAAAAAGACAAAAAGAAAGAAAAATGAAAAAAAGAGACAATCCATTTTTAAGATAACCTTCTTCTATGCTGACCCTTTTCTGCATATATCTCTGAATTTGTTAATTCTCTTCTGTACTAATCTGACAAATTTTATTACTATTTGTTTTTGTCTGATATATAGGAATACAACTGATTTTTATGTACTGATACTATATGTAAAGTATGTGAGAGACTTTGTTAAATGTACTTATAATAATGTATTTGTAGTCCCTATGAGTTTCCAGGTAGCTGTTGATTTTCTTTCAAAGGAAAGAAACTCTTCCCTTCAGGAAGAAAAATAGAATATAATGATTTCAGCAAACCCTAATTTTCTATATATTACATCATTGTAGGTTATAGTACAGGAAAGAGTCAAATTCTTTTTTTCTCTCCTAAACCTATGCAGGAAGATTAAAAAGGACTGTAAGCACTCAGAAAGCTCCCAAAACAAGCAAGTCCCTATAGGACAACAGGATGAGTCCCCATGTAATATTCCATACCCAAGGCAAGCAACAGACATGTGGCCTTCTAATTTGGTTTGCAACTGGACGTAAGATCCACTCCATGACTGGACAGTGAGTCCCGCGGGAACACTTTTCAGGTTCTTGGTCTCCTGAACAAAGAATTGGACAAGACACAAAGAAAGGCAGCAGAAGAATACGTCTGCTGAAGGCAGAAAAGAGATACGCTGTTCAAGGGAGAGCGGCCAGTGAACAGGCCTGTGCAGCCCCAGGGAAAAGGGAAAGCAGACTTTTATACCCCACGTTCCTGGCGTGGCTTCCCCTTTTACATAAAGAAGGCATTGGGACAGTTTTCTTACCAAAAACTCACTTTGCCTGCCCCTGATTTAAACTGCCCTATGGGAAGACTCGGTTGGCTTCCTGTCAAAAAGTAAATGAAGAATTCAAGATGGCACTCTTCTGACTGGTCCTTCAAACAGCACAGGATTCAAATGAGGAACTAGAAATCCTGTTCTCTGATCAGAGCCCTGAGCAGTGCTGGGTTCTGTGTGCTAGGAATGTCAAAGGTTTTTTTCAACTTGTGGCCCATTCCACCCAGTTGAATGTGGACTTTGCCACAGGCGTAGTCACCTACCTCAACTCTGAGAAAACTTTTCATCAAATCTTGTTAGCCATCCCTAGAGTGCTTTTTCACCCACATCCTCCTTCTACCGCTTCTTCAGATTAGCCATCTAAATTTCAGGCATGAGGTCTGCAGTCTGCTGAGCTACACACGCTCTTGCCCTGGCAAGCCCAGGCCCATCTCCGAAAGCTCCCCTCACACTCATGATGAGCAGAAGGAGCGCCACCTTCAGTCAGGAGGCACAAACGGAGAGAGGCCAACGTCCAACTGCACCCACACCAACCACATGGAGCCTTGGCAGTGTGTGAAGCCAGCCTGCCAGAGCTCACAGTGCCCATCTAAGATCCTGAGCCCCTCACTTTCCTGTATCTGGTAGCTAATCTCGTGAGAAACACTTGAGAAAAACATGTGACAACCCCACTGGAGGCCTAAAACGCCCCTCTCCAGGGGCCTTCAGGTTTTGTTTTCCCAGGTGAGATGTTGAAGGCTTGATCCCCATAGCCTGAATTCCTTCTCACCACACCCAAGGTCATTTTAATGAAAATTCCAAAGGCCAAACCAAGGGGATAGAATTGCTCTTAATCTTTCAGCAGTGCCGTCATTTGATCTCCAGCCCCGCTGGGGTGATTATTGTGTGTCTGCTGAGCTGAGCAGACAGGAGGAGGAAGTGGCCGCCACTGCAGGGGACCTGTCTCCTGGCCCTGGGCTATGCTGTCCCCAGCCTCCACAGATCAGCCACCGCCCTTTGACCAACATTCCCACACCCTCACTTCACGACAGCAAAGCTACTGTAGCTGCCCTCCCCGCTTCAGACAAGTCCAATCATTCATTCTATTTTAATACCATTTATTTTATTGAGCAATTTCAGTCAGCAAGTTATTTACTTCCTGAGGCTTTGCACTCTCAGATGGTTACCTCTGTGTGCAGAAGGTGGTGTGACATCTTTATCTCTGCAGCGTGCCATCTCATTAGGAAGTTGAAAATCTGTGTGGTGAAAGGAAACAGAAAAGAGAAGAAACAACTTGAGTGCCACTTAATTTTTTTTTTTTCATTGCTTGTATTTTCTTTCTAACTTCCTGAGTGATTAGGGAATGAAAGGGTTGCCAGCCGAACGTCTAGGATGCTTGGGGACCTCTTTGTCCCCCGGGCCAGATAGCGTACACTCTGCAGTGCTGCAAGGGCTAATCATCTGTCTCAGTTGTTCCTAACTAATGGCCAGACTGAGTGGCAGCTCCCCATTTCCTGTCGCCCTAAATCCTCAGAGCCCCTGATTGCTGGCCTGGCCAACCTACCGCCAGCCTCCAGCAAACCGCCAAAGTCATCTGCTTTGGGACTTTCTCGCCTCTGAGATTTAAAGAATTCTTGCCCACACCTGGGTGAGGGGAAGGGA
The DNA here is from genome assembly GCA_004027025.1 of Myocastor coypus. NCBI lineage: Eukaryota > Metazoa > Chordata > Mammalia > Rodentia > Myocastoridae > Myocastor > Myocastor coypus. Next base: position 15,770 of record PVJA010003405.1, on the reverse strand, counting down.
AGATGCTCACTGATGCAGGGTTTGAAACAGATTTCTTTTTGTTCAGGGCCTATAGGCAAACACAGCTGGGAATATTCTTCTCATTCAAGGGACTATCCTCCTGTTATATTCCCAGACTTAAAAAGATTGAAAGAGTTTAGAGTTTTGAAAACTGAATATGCAAGTGATAGAAAGATAAAATCTAAAGTATGATCCTCACAGCTAATGCCTCTAACTGTCTCACCGTTCCCCACCACGTATAAAAGTGCTCTGTGGGCTGATCCATCATACCGAGTTACAACTAGATCGTGCAAGCTCTTGGAGTGCTATGCAAAGTGCTGCACCTTAAGGAGTGGTGTGTACTGCACATCTCAAAAAGCTGGAAGAAACTATTTGGAAAGCTTTCTCCATAAAGTGATAGATGCTTGAAGAGATAGATATGGTCAGCTTGATCACACAATGTACATGTATATCAGAACTTCACATCAAGATGTACAATTTTTATTTTTAGATATTTCCATTATTTTTTTAAATCTCACTGAAAAGATGACATTCTAGCAAAGATATGAACAAGTTAGAGAGTGAACAATAAACCTTTGATGTGACAGACTTTTTCAAAAAGGGCTTAGGGAAAATAAAAATAAATCTGATTTTTTTATCCTCCCAATGACCCCTGTTAGACTTCTCCTCCCTGCACCTCTTTGTCCTTCCTGCACCTTCTAGAACATTCTGCCACAGGTGCTGTTCAGCTGTACAGAAAGTATAAGAGACTGAAGCAGTCTCTTCAGCCTAGAAGCATGTAGTGGCCCTGACGTTCCCCATAACCTGGCCATCCAAGAGGCCCCGGCATTTTAACTTTCAATAGCTACAGGTAAACAGAACATATGTAAACTTTGAAGCATTGAAATAGCTGTTTTAGGGTTTTTTGTTTTGTTTTATTTGCTTTTTCTTTTATTGTTTTTTACAATAGCTAATACATTGCATAATGTTATCATCATAGTTGTTCAGAGTACAATATGCAGACATGGGGACTAGGGAGATAGCATAGGGGCACAAGTGCCTGCCTGGCAAGTGCAAGGTCCTGAGTTTGATCCCTGGTCCCACAAATAAAAATAAATAAAGATGCACACGTGATTTCTTATCTAAACCACATTAGTACAGATCTTTCTTTTCATTGCACAAAGAGATAGTAGCTATATACTTAGTCCAACAGTCCATAACAGTAGTGGATTATCAGCTCATCTGGCATCATCAAGGGCTATTAACTTAAGCCTTTTACAACGCAGCATATTAATATGGATTTCCTTGTTGTACCTCGTGATTAGACTTTCCTGCTAGATGGTTAAGACCAAGATAAAGCAAGACCTATGTTATAAAAAAAATGTAACTTTTGCATCTGACAAGGTCAGTCAGGTCCCCTCAGGGTTTAGCCCTGGGACCGTGTACTACAGTTTGCAAAATTTTTGTCAGTGTCAGCCTTTTGGATGAATCATGGCCAATGCTTGAGCATTTTGCTCTCTGTGGAATCCTGAGAAAAGGTTTTCTTTAGATGCACTGTACATCATCCATCACTTTCCTCTGTAGCCCCATAATCTCCTTGAATAGAAAATTTGGGACTCCACTGAGTTATTTGCTGTTACTATACAAGTCCTTTTATGTCCTGTGTTCTCATTGACCTTGTAGGGCTAGAGCCAAACTATTGGCTATACTTGTATTCCTTCTTTGTCTCTAATTAAAACAGCTGTTTAAAGTTTCAGTTTCTATAGTCTGTCAATCTAAGAGCCTTCTGGGGTACTGTTATACTTTGAGTCTTAATGCCCACCCATCACCAAAGTGCCATGAACCACTTGGTCACAAGTCTTGATCATCCACCTGTGGTGCTAGTAGCAAGTAGTGGAAACTTTAGGAGTCCAGTGGTTCCTATGGAAGCAAACTCATTGGGGAGATGCTCTTGAAAAGGAAGTTGGGGTCCTGGCTCCTTTCTCTGTCTCTCTGTTTCTTAGGTACCATGAGAAAAATAGCCTCCTCTGCCCTGTGCTTCCACCAGCCCAGAGCTACAGGATCATGCACTCATGAAGCAACATCATTAAAACAGTGAGACAGGGCCGGCGAGATAGTTCCGCAGACTAAGCACCTGCTCAGAAAGGTGCAGGGACTGGGTTTCAATCCCAGGTACTGCATGCCATACCAGCCCCACCCTCAGATGCGCTGACTCAGTGACCAAATCCAGGCGTGGTGGTCCATGCCTATAATCCCAGTGCTGGGAGGCTAAAAATAGGAGAATCACTATGAGTCCAAGTTGAGTAGTGAGACCCTGTACCAAATACACAAAAAATTAATTAAAAATAGATAAAACAGTGAGCCAAAATAAACCCAATAAAGTTCATTTATCGCATTTATATTATCAGTAGCAAAAAGCTGACTCATATAGACACCTATCCTCACATCCTCTTTTCAGGTTTTTTGAGTAATCAGTAATGATTTCTTGACACTTCTTTGTAGAAGAAAACAGTTAGTTAAAGTCACCATGCACTGTAAGATTCCACCCATCAAGCTGGCAAATGCATATACCATAGAAAAGCTCTTGCCTTTCTCAAAATCTCTGTCAATCAGTGTGGCTTATGCTATACAGTCAACATCCACCTTCTAATACACACTAAAACCTAGCCTTAAACTCCAGCCAGTGTAAAGCACATCCAGATGTCACAGTGGTTCAACTCTATTCAAATCTTCTCCTCCCAAAACACCACTCACTGAAGACATTGGGTATCTATCAAGAAGATTTTCCTAGAGCTTAAATTCAACAAAGAAGGTGTCATTATAATCCTTTAAATTAATATTCATATCCTAGGAAGGGTTGCATGTGGTACTGGGAATCAAACTCAGGACCTTACACTTGCCAGGCAGGCACTGAGCTATGCCACTGAGCAATAACCCTGGCCCTAAATTAATATTCATCATGGAACATCTTCTTACACAGTGCTCATCAGCAGGCATGTCACTGCCAACAGTGGACCACTGTCTTTCTGCTTATACCTTCTAGTACCCCCGTACAGAGGAGGCCAGCCTGACCCTTCTCATTCCAAGGAGGCAAGAAGAAAATTTTCTAAACAAAAGTCCATCGTATCCACCCAAGAAGTGCTTTCTGAGATGCTCTATAAATTACTGCTGGTATGAAACTGAATTTTTGTTTCTTCTGGTGACAACTATGCCAATTATTGGGGTATAGCAGAAAGAATGTCTATCCTGAAGTCCTGTTCTGCTCTTGCACCTGGATCTCCATTTTTTGGCTGAAAAAAAAAAAAAAAAAAGGAAGGCTGGGAAATGGAGGGATATCTATATTCTTTTTTTTAACAGAAAGAACCTTCATGCTTCCCAGCAAATATGGCACCATTTAGAAGGAGAAAGAAGAATGTCATAGAGTGACAGGTGACAACATAAAGCTGCTATAAAAGGCAGGAGAAGTAGAAAGAGCCCAGTAGGCTCAGCCAGAGGCAGCCAGGTGCAGGTCCCACTGACTGAAGCTGTAGAGCCTGGTGCTTGCCATAGCTGCCGTGTTGGTTTAGCCAAGTTGCTTAATGGTTTCCATTCACTTCACTCAAGTATATAAATTATTTCTCATTTGTCTTGTATAATTCATATGTGATGAAATGATGAAGTACATGTGAAGCCATATAAAATATCTCATGTGTAAACCCTGGTGCTCCTCTGGAAATCTCTCCCATGTTGTTGATCAAGACCACCAAGGAGTCCCCTAGGGTAATCAATTGCTCTCTGTGGATTCCTTAAGTGGATCACCAATCCTACCTATCAAGGTCAGTTTTATAAAAGAAGAATCTTGGAAAATTCAGGTGATCCTATGTGATTTCTGTGGGTGTCATCTGATTACAATGGTTACTTTCTACTGAAATACTGACACAGTTGGTTATGTCAGGGTCACATTTGACATTTATGTAAGTTACATGAAAGGACAGCAAAACAAAATTGAATCCTGCCTCTATAGTTGGAAAAAAAAAAAAAATATCAGCTTTGGAGGTGTTTCCTAGTACTACTTTTGTTTTATTTTTACTATTTTCACTATGATGTTTAGTAATAGATTATGTTTATTTAGGTGTTTGTAACATAGCTTTGGAATATTAAGAAAGAGAAACAAGGTTTACTTCTAGCATGGTGGCTCATTCCTGTAATCCCAGCACTATGGGAGGACCACAAGTTCAAAATTTGCAATTTACCAACTTGGAAGGACCTATTTGGAATTTTAAAAAGTAATATAAAGTAAGAGAAAGGAGGTGGGCAGGCATGTAGCTCCGTGTGAAGACCCTGGGTTCAAACCCCAGTACCCCTCCCCAAAAAGGAAATTGCATTGTAAACACAGAGATGGGGGAAGGGCAGATAATGGAATTATGGTACTCCGATCTGCAGTTAATTTGGAAAAATAACTATTTTTCTTCCATTAATTATTTTGTCCAACTTCAAGGGAATATAAATACTTTAAATATTTGGTAACTGTCTTAATTACTCTTCTCTTGTTGCTGGGAAAAGTACCTGACACCCAAAATGAAGGAAGGAAAGGTTTATTTAGCTCTCAGTTACTGGGCGTTTTAGTCTGTGCTCGGCCAGCTCCAAGGTAGGGCGGCACATGGTACAGAGCAGCAGTTCATGGCGGTGAAGCAATTGCAACAGAGGCAGCAGTAGCAGTTGACCAGCCAGGGCAACAGAGAGGGGCTCTCTTACTCCGTCTCTCTTATAATATATTCAGAATATCACCCCAGGCTGAGAAAGGCACACACATCCATAATCCCAGCAGTACTAAAACACATAATCCCAGTGGATCATGAGTTGGTCTCAAACTCTAGAAATCTCCCCCCATGACTGCATGAAGTTTTGGCAGGACAACTAGCCACAAACCGTAACAGTAACCATGTACACAAAGCATGTGGCATTTGGTGCTATTTGTCTCTCTTCTTAAACATAAAATTATATTTTAAATTCTCTACATGCTTATTTCTACAAGAAAAGAAAATCAAGCCCATGAGGAGTAAATTCTGAGTAATTCTAAGGGCAGAAAAAATGCCTTCTGGACCGCCATCCAAACTACCTCAGAAATATGGTGCCAACGGGCATGGTGCTCTACGTCTCTCTCAGGGGCTCTGCAGGCTGCAGAGGCTTCCTTCACAGAAGATAAATCAGCACTGCCCTGAGAGCAGGGGAGGGAAGCAGGTCCAGAGCACTGACTGAAGCACGGTGAGTGGTGGGTCGGAGAAGAAGCACAGCTCCTCAGGCCCCTGCAGGGCACAAAGCACACCCAGGCCACCTAACCTGACAAAACAGGAGCACGGGGGGGAACAAAGCGCCTCACTGGGCCTGGCTGGCTGCGGCCATGGCCATGACTCGGCCTGCTCCTGAAGCCCGCCCTGCATTCCAGAACGCCAAAAAAATTAGAGGCCTGATAAGATAACCAGGTAATTAATGAAGCAATTTCCCCTTCCTGCTCACATGGCTGTATTTATTTTTTAGTATAAATTATCGTCTTCTTAAGCAGTAAGTACAATCTCTTCCTGTAACCTTTAAGAATTTAGCCAGATAGAACAGAACAAATAGTTCACGGCTTGATATCTACTTTTTCTAGTTTTTGGCTTGCACACATGCAAATCTTATGAATATAGTCAGCCCTTTTGATTTTTTCAGTGTTTGATTTAGTTTTTATACTTCTTTAAAGAACTGAGTGTTTTATCTTCTAGACTTGCAATCTTTTTTTCAGATTATGTAAAACAGACCTTTTCTATGGTATCAAGCATTCATTTCAAAGCATTTTAGTAGTAAAATTACTTTTCAGTGAAATTGTGGGCTCCAATATATAAAAACGAGGTAGAAGCTGAATTCTCCTCTAATAATGTGGTAACTACGGCCTGCAGCCACCCATGTGTGCAGATCCTTACTTCACAAACCACCAAGGAAGACAGCAGAACTCATGTCAAACAGTACTTGTGCTGCCGCCTCTCTAATGAACCCTTGGCCCTAGTGACTGTTTGATTAAAACATTCTTGTACATATTTTTAAACCTCATTAGGTAAATTATTCAGATGGCCAGAAAGGAACTCACTAAGTTTGGAATTCCATATTGGGCGAAATCATTAATTACTAACTAGTGAAGGTCAGACATGATGTAAAAACACTTGCTTTGCCAATCTGTTGCATTCTCATTCCGGTGTTAAAATATTTTTACAATTTGTGATTTTGGGCCTTGTCAGAGAACTCAGGTGTGCCAAAGTGTTGTGTAAGCATTGAAATAACAAAGTTTTGAAAGAACCAAGGACATAAATAGCGTGATTGGAAGGATTTTTTTTTCACCTGATCAACTAATTCATCTTTTTAGTTGCCTGTACAATTGCACAGAGAGTTCTTCCCTGCTGAAAGTGTCAGCACGGGCTTCATCCTGATTATGGTTCTATTTAAAACTAATCAACCTTATAACAGACCTGGGCTCCCACAGAATATCTCAGGTGAAGACTCTGATACTTGTTCTTCTATAAAACATAGCTCTTCTATGAAATGCACTCCATGCATGTTAGCTAGTAGCATTGGTAATATACTTCACATTAGAGCATCATAGCTATCTATGTCATTTGTATAATTTATACTGATATTTAATAATTTAAATTTCTTATCTTCTGTCTGGACACTTTTCTTTTTAAACCATGTTTAATACTTGTTACAAGAGCTATACTGTAAAATAGAGAAAAATAATAATCACCGCAATTCTAAGATATAATATGAATTAATCTTTAGCCTAATCCTTTAAATCAATTTTTCTCTGTATAAATAAAACTAGAATAAATAGTCTATTTTGTTTTTTAATTCCTTGTGCAAGCATGACTTGGATATTCTAAGTAAAACATCTTTCTCTAAAATCTACCTTTTTTTGGCTGCCTTTCCTGATTTTTCTATTTACTACCTGAAGACTGTTTATAAAATTAAAAAGCTCACTTTACACGAGTATTAATCTTTGAAGGGAAGCCATCTGATCATTCCTTGCGTAGCTGTCTTTTTCCACTTATGTCTACATCTATGTTCCCATGTGATGTTTTTAGTAAGAATGCGCTCTGAAGACAGAGCCCCACTGCCTTCTTGTAGGCCCTCACAGTAACCAGGTCAAACATTCCCACAGACCACATAATCAGTGCCTGTGATTCAGTGAATCATGCATTTCCTACCAAGAGGGGGACAAGAAGCAGGGGTTAATGTCAGAGGTCGATCTAATTTCAAGTTCCTAATGAGAATCAGTACATCTTCTGGGGTTCACCTCTTTTCCCTGTGATTGAAATACCCAGTACACACTGAACAGTCTGCTAACAATCTGAAAAGAAAACATATTACTGTGATTGTACAGAGAAACTGGAAGCGATTTTCTCCTGGGGATTTAAACAAACAGGAAGCCCTGTTTAGGATTTGTCTTCATCATCTTTCATCACAAGTCAGGCTAACTTCCTGCTGAAGAAACGTGGAACGGCTTTCAGATCCTCAGTCCAAGCCCGCGGAAACGCCCACCCCACAAGCTCCGGCTTTAAATTCAGGAGCTATTTCTAAACATGCCAACCCTACCAAACCACAGCTCTCTAAGCAAAATTCTATCCCTTCATTTTTAAAAACAATGAGCAGGAAATGGGTCTTCGCTAGTATCTGACCCCACAGTTAAAGGATCACATTCTTTTCCACTACTGAGGATAAAGAAGGTATGGGGAATAAACCATGTAATAAAGAATAATAATTAGTAACTGAATCGATTAGTGACAGCTCAGTACAGTGTTTTTTGTAGCATTAGTAAGATCTCCCTCCAGATACTAGAAAAAAATAATTGTGAAACGGAAGTTTAAAATCCTGCTGCTAAAGTCTTACAGTCATTTTAGGACCTCGCCATTGTCACTAATTCACATACTCTTCTAAGTAAACAATCTCTTACTGAACTTGTAATTAAATTTAGACAGCTACTATTAAAAGAACAAGTACCACAATTTTTAAGACAAAGAAAAATGAGAATTTTGATTCAAAATGGATGATTTTCTATTAAATAACTTAAAATGAGTTGATTATTTTCCTGCGAGGTCAAGAAACAAACACCAAAATTTATAGCACAGGATATGGTTTATACCAGACAGACAAAGATAACATTGCAACTTTCGCATATCCTGACTCATTTCACTCGCCCAAGTCGTTGCTTAGGGCTGAGGCCCAGGGAGGGCAGCTCAACCAGTTCCAGGTCGCAGCAGCCTCCTAGGTGCCCCGTGCCCCTGTCTGTCTCCCCACTCCAGCCTATAGCAGCCACCGTCCAGTCTTCTGTGCACAGCATTCAAAATTGCCTCTTTGATCATCATTTTTTTAAAAACAAAATTAACAAAGTAGAAAGAAGGAAATACCTGGAACAAAGTCATATACTTTCTTTTTGGTCCAAGAAAATAAAATGGATTTCCTTAGAATGAGGGAAGCTCCACAAAAGCAATCACCCATCTGTTCCCCATGGGCGCCAGGAAGCTGAGCTTCCCACAGAAGCAGCTCAGGTAGTGGCTCCTCTGTTTTGGACCTGGGTCCATTTGTTATGCGCTTTCACGCTTCTCCTTTGAGCAACAAAGGCATTGCATGGCTCGTTTTTGCTTTGGCATTTCATTGGCATTTGTCACATGTGTTCTGAAAGTCCATCTTCTTAAGAATTCTGTTGAAGAAATGAGTAAACTGGAAATAAATGTGCTTGGCAAAGGAGCTATATTACAGTATAAGAAAGTCTATAAATAATATAAAGATAAGAATTTTAAGTTAGAACATATAGACACTTCTATAATAAAACTAAAAGCCGGGCGTGGTGGCTCACGCCTGTAATCCCAGCACTGGGGAGGCTGAGGCAGGAGGATTGGTGCGAGTTCGAGACCAGCCTGGGCTACAAAAGTGAGCTCAAGGCCAGCCTGAACTGCATAGTGAGACCCTGTCTCAAAAAAGACAAAAAAAAAAAAAAAAAAAAAAAAAAAAAAAAAAAAAAAAAAACTGAAAACCAGAGCTAGGTCTTTCAGTCAGCTAAATAATCCAGAAGGAATTACGGTGTTGAGGCCTTATTAGGCAAGATCTATGAAAGGAAACAAATATGTCAGCGCATCTTCATGGTCATAGATTCCAGTGAGGCCAGGGTAAGAGTTCCTCACATAATGCCCTGGTTTTCCCTGTGTACCATGCTACATGGTGGGGATACAGAGATGAACAATTTGTAGATCCTCTGCCACAGACCTCAATCCAACAGGGAAAACAAACCCATGAGCAGATCACTACACGGCAAATAAATACATAATGGCATAATACAGTGTGTGGATAGTGCTAAACGTAAGGATGGCAGTGTATCCAGTAGAGAGAAGGGAAAAACCATCATAGAAAGCTTCCCAGAAAGGACAGTCACCTGGCTGAACGTTGAAAGGTAAGTGAGAGGTTGGAGTCAGCAAAGAGGAGTGTATTAGAAAGTCTGAGAGAAGCAGGACCAAATATGTGAGGAACTGCAAGCCATTTATGATTACAGAGTGGAGATGAGGCCTCTGGGAGCACGGGCCATGGTCAGAATGCTATCATCCCCTGGGTATTAGGAAGCACCTGGATAATACAATTCTTCACAGACTGTCCCTTGTCACCAGCATCAGACACAGAAAAAAGGGACAGTGAGTTTCACCAAGAAGCAATATTAGTAGACAATACACAGAGAAAAACAGTGGCAGCTAGAAACTAAGGTTGGAAGAATAAATAGTAACAAAGGAGTAGATCCACACAAAGGTGTAGGCAAAAGCAATCAGACATAAGATGGTGACTTTCCAAGAATGCACAGAAAATGTATGACTCGCTGGAAGTAAGTCTACATTTGTTTCACTTGTAAAGTGTTTTGCTATTTAAATCAGTTTTTTCTATAATTATTGGAGAAAATGTAACTATACTGAGATCTACTCCAAAAATGACATGTGGAAACCAATCTCATTACTTTATAAACTAATTTATAATACACAAATTAAGCTAGTCAAACAAGGGAACATAAACATTTGAAAGGACTGACAGATTTGATTTAAGAAAAGAAGAGTAAAGGACCAGCCAGATACCTCAGCAGACAAAAGCGCCTGCTTAGGTAGAGCACAGCAACCAGGGTTCAATCCCCAGTGTGGCTTGCTGGTTCCACCCACCGGGTATGCTGAGACTGTGAATGTGGCCGGGGGTGGTGGCGCATGCCTGTAATCACAGCACTTGGGAGACTGAAAACAGGAGAATCACTACAAGTCCAATCTATGAAGTGAGATCCTGTAGATCGTGTACTAAATTTAAAAAAGAAGAAGAGGAAGAAGGAGAATAGGAAGGAGAAGGAGAAGGAGAGGAAGAAGAAGAAGAAGAAGAAGAAGAAGAAGAAGAAGAAGAAGAGGAGGAAGAGGAGGAGGAGGAGGAGGAGGAGGGGGAGGAGGAGGAAGAGGAAGAAGAGAAATGTAAGAAGGGTATTGAATGAAGAGAAATAAATATGAACAACTACCATGGTAATCCATAATCATGGAAGGCCTTCTATGTACCATTTTAAGGAACTAATGGCTTTTTACCCTCATCAGCTCTACCAATTTTTTCATTATTTGACAAATGAGAAAACTAATACTTAGAGAGGTTGAATAATATAGCTCCCCTTTTGAGACAAGATGAAAACTAGAATCCCGGCAATCAGGTGAAGAGTACAGTGCCAGGTTGAAATCAGGCAGGACTTTGTGAAACACAAATGCTATGAATAAAGGAAAAACTGGTTTCATGCTCTAAGTTTCTGTTAAGAAAATGGACATCTATGCTCATTCTCACCATACTCGAAATACGGTGCAACTATGAGGCCTTCATCATTTGTTATTACCAATAGAATATCCTGACTTGTAAACAAAATTCTGTAGAGGAAATACAATGGCCTGCAGCTAGACAAAGGCCATGAACAAAATCCTATTCTTTATATGCATAGCGCATATCATCTTGCCTACTAGAGCAACGCCATGGTCATAAAGACTGGCTACAAAAGGAAGGGTTTTGTGCAAAAGTTCTGATGGGACACATGGCAAAACCACATTGGAAACACCCTCACTAGTAAAATAAACTTTTAATTAGCTATATCTTTCAGTTTGCTAAATAAAGACAGCAGCTAATGACTCTGACAAGGAGTTTATTTATACATTTCTTAGAATTAATAACCTCATTGGGCTGGTGAGATAGCTCAGCAGTCTAAAGCGCCTGCTTAGGAAAACTTAGGCAACTGCAGGAATCACGGTTCGATCTCTGGCACCGCATGCTGCACCAGCCCCACCCTCGGAGCAGGCTGAGCCAGCCATAACATAAGTCAACAAAGTTTTTAAAAACAGAATTAATTACCTCATCACTCATGAGATGCTGAGTGTTGATTCATTTATGGTCTGTTGGCCCGGATATTGGTCTGAATATAGTTTCACAAGTTTCAGTATAATCTGAACAACTTATTGAGACCTTATCTTTAAAAATGTAAAAAGGGCTGGGAATGCAGCTCAGTGAGTTTCAGTATAATCTGAACAACTTATTGAGACCTTATCTTTAAAAATGTAAAAAAGGGCTGAGAATGCAGCTCAGTGAGAAAGCCCTGGATTCAATACCCAATGCCCCCCCACCAAAAAAAAAAAATACTGTCCTGAATGTTGTTATACAACATGAGATACAATAGAGCTAAATAAAATCAAATGTCACGTTCAAGAATTTAGTCAATAAAGTCACCTTTTTACACTTATAATATCTGTATTTACCTTTTTAGTGGTGTCTATTATCATTATTAATATTCACTGGTATCTGGTGATGTTTTCAAATGATTAGTGCAAACATTCCAGACATCTTAAAATTCATGTACCCAGCAAATCTTTTTTTTTTTTTTTTTTTTTTTTTTTTTTTTTTTTTTTTTTTTTTTTTTTTTTGTCTTTTTGAGACAGGGTCTCACTATGCAGTTCAGGCTGGCCTTGAGCTCACTTTTGTAGCCCAGGCTGGTCTCAAACTCGCACCGATCCTCCTGGCTCAGCCTCCCGAGTGCTGGGATTACAGGCGTGCACCACCACGCCCAGCATTGTCCAGCAAATCTTTAGCAACTGTCTAACAGGTCAATAACTATTGAGCATGATTTCATGCTAAATAAGACAAGAAGCTAAAAATCAAGGACCTTATAATTTAGTCAGCACTTCTCTGTATTTTAACTCCCACAGTCAAAGCACAAATTCTTAAATAAGTTAGCAGTCTAATCTTTCACAACACATACCGCTAAGCACAATAAGGGACAATTTTTGTTCTTTTTTTAATGTCTCAACCATACTAAGTTCAGTCCATATAATAAGGCTTCTATTTCTATAGCACTGACAAACACAATGCAGATATTTTTACCTTTTCTTCTAAATGCAGCAAAGTATTTTTACAGAGACAGAACACTCACAACAAAAATTAGTCTCTCTTCAAAAACTGCAATGTTACATCCTCAAGTCATACTTTCCACAACACAGACCTCTCCACAGTCTCACACACTCCACTCTAGCTGACATGATACAATCATTTGACCCACTAAATTTAAAATTGAAATGTCTCTTGCTTCTTCCAAACAGAAAAAAGCTCTATTACTAAAACTGTTCACAGTTCCTTTTAAAATATTTGAACTTAAAAAACCAAAAAGTTCTTCTTTGTTTTTGCTAGAAATTATACTCTTCACACAAATACTATGGCTAATTCTGTGAGTAGTTGGCTACTTGGATTCCTTGCAATTATAGCCTTCTCCTGGCCCATCCTTTCAACCTTCAGGAGGACAAGTATATGGGTACCTCTGAGGGCTTTCTGTCTTCCCACTGCCCTCCTTCAAAACTGGTCCCTTTCTCCTATCCCAGCTGTGGCTTCTCCCAAATTATTGAGCTGCACAGAATTTCTTCCCATCATGCACTAGTTGCCATAGGAAACTGAGTGGTCAGATAATGGGGTTTTTAAACTATGTCACCTACTCAAGTTTTCAAACAAGAATATCTGAAGTGCTTCCACAGTCGTTATATGTCTACCTGCACCCCCCTTACGAGCCCGTCATCACTACTAAGCGATACATTTGCCCAACACTTGCTGAGCATACGTCCCACTGTTCAAGCCTCTTCCCTGAGGAGACAACTTCATGAAACTTACCTCTCATCTGCCCTAGTGGCTTAGTGGGGACTGGCCAGAACCTGCCTCCCCAACACAAGCAAACCCTACTCTGGGGCTAAAGACAGGAAAAACGAAAGGCCAAGGGAAATGAGAATGCTAAGGAAAAAAAAATTGTCAAAGAAGGATTTTACAGATATTCAAAGTTGCTGCTAAATGAAAAAGCACAAAAATCCAAACAACGACAAAACAGATTGGTGGTCTTTTCTTTTCAGAATAAGAATCTGTTTAATCATAGTTAATTATTTGTAGCCTTCAGGGAAATTATTGAGAAATAAAATAAAGATTGACATGAAACAAGATTTAAACCTTATCTGTTGAAAAATATCAACTGTTTCTTCCCAGAGACCTGGATAAGATTAGAACTTTCTTTAGTTCATTTCCACTTGGAGGCCTAGAAATGGACTAATCCTCATCATTCTCTCTCAAACAAAACGCTTGTCCATATGGCTCAGATTGGATAAAGCTAATGCAACGATTTTGCCACAGTCACATATGGCTTTTGAATTCTTGACCTTCTTTCACACTTAATGAGCACCTACTATATACAAGGCTGTCAGCTAAGGCAAATAAAAGATGAGGAAAATACAGCTCTTATGTGTAAGGAAGTCAGAGGAGGAAAGCCTACATTTGAGTAGTTATCTGAAACAAAATGTTAGAAACATTTAGAGAGTAGAAGGTAAAGAACCATGGACAAAGGAAAGGGGCATTTAGATGGACAAAAAAATAAAGAAGCATTCTAAGACTTCCCCAGATCCCCTTTGAGAAACATTCACAAGTATGCTTGCCTTTTGTCTACTGGGCAATGAGCAGATTTCTGGGAATGAAGGTTATAGTCAGAGTTGAAAGGTTTAGATTAAAACAATTAGATTTGTCCTGAAAAAGGGTTTAGGACCAGGGAGATAGCTCAGCAGTTTAATCACCTGCCTGGCAAGCACACGACCTGGGTTCAGTCCCTAGTACTGCCTGATGTGTTGCCTATAATCCCAGTGATGGGGAGATTGAAACAGAAGATCACTATGAGTCCAGGCTCCGTAGTGAGACTCTGTACCAAACACATAAATAAATAAATCTTTTCTTAAAAAGGGTTGATATTTCATGCTCTAAACTAATGATAGTGGATCTTTTAGAAGTCCGCCGTGGCATATATGCCACAGGTTTGCTGCCATTGCTCTAGGCATTGGGAGCAATTTTAATCTACTAAGATACTTTAAATAAAATTAATAAATCATTTACATGTACATATATGTCACTACTATTAGGGAAGTGTTATAATTGATAGTACATTGATTACCTATATGATAAAACCTTGGTTTGTGAGTGCAACTCAATTGGAAGAATCGCTTGTAATCCAAAGCACTTGTATATCAAAGAGAATTCCCTCATAAGAAATCATGGATGCTCAAATGATTTGCTCCACATCCCCAAAATAGTCATATAAAGTGAGCATAATATTGTGCTATAATATAAAATAGCAAGTAATTAAATAAAATAGAAACATAAAGAAAGAGAAACAAATTAACTTGCACTTGTCGTTGTAAGCCTTTGTAGCTGGTGTGAGGAAGCCGAGAAAGGAGGGTCGTTGTGTAGGCTGACTTCCACGATCACTAACGGAATCACTGCAGTCTATGGGCTGATGATATCTTTTTCTTTTCATGCAACATAAACAAGGAGTCTACCCACAATAATGCCTAGTATTGTGGAGATAGTACTAGGTTATTAGCTGTGCAATAACTATGGATCATTCTGAAGAACTTACATAGGAGTTAACTGGAAATCAGTTATTATAACGTTCTGCTCCCCGCACAAAGGTGTATATGAGAAGCAGAGAAAAGAGCATAGATTCATTTTATTTTAGATTAAAAATAAGCATTTCATAGAGAGGTAGCTACAAAAGCCCAAATACCTAGAGATTATATAACACATTTGTACATAACATATGTTTAAAATTATATAGCTCAGGAGACATTTTAAAGTATTTTGAACTAAATAAAAATAAAAACATATCAAAATTTGTAAGAGACAGAAAAGTAGCAATTAGAGGAAAAATTATAGCTCTCAATGTTTAATTAGAAAAAAAGAGAGAGAGAGATCCAAAACCATTAACCTAAAAAAAAAAAAAAATTAACCTAACTTTCTAGTTTAGGAAACTATAAAAGTAAAGTATTAATTCAAAGTAACAGAAGAAAAGAAACAATAAAATTAAAGTAGAACTCAGTAAAATTGAAAACAGGAAATTAAGAGAGAAATCAAAAACTGATTCACTGAACAGGTCAATGAAATTGCTGAGTTTCAGCTATATCACTATTGATCTGTAGACACTGAAACAACGTCAACAAACCCATCCCCACTGTAAGAGACCAGGTGAAAGGCCTGGCCAATGTCTCATAAGAAGAAAAGACAGGGGCCCAGCGGGATGCTCAGTGGTCTAAAGCGCCTGCTTGGGAAAGCGTGGGCAGCATCAGGGACCGAGGTTCGGTCCCCGGCACCACATGCTGCGCCAGCCCTGCTCTTGGGGCGGGCTGAGCGGGCCATAAAAATGAGTGAATAAACAAAGGTTCCGAAACAAGAAA
>PVJA010003404.1:29914-95622 GCA_004027025.1 Myocastor coypus | reverse complement strand
AAAATAAATAAATAAATAAATAAATAAATAAATAAATAAATAAATAAATAAATAAATATCATGAAAGGAAAAGATAGTTTTGTTTTATCTTGCTTTTAGGACGCGGTCTACAGGGTCTCAGTTTGTAGATCAGACTGTTTTCAGCCTCCCAAGCACTGGGATTACAGGCACGTGCCAGGATGCCCAGTCTCAATGGACTTCTCAGCACCAGCACAGCATGATGAGATTGAACCCTGGCCACTGGGTTCTGCCTAAGCAGGCACTTTAGTCTGCTGAGCTATCTGGCTGACCCCAAAGATAGGTAAAATTTTAAAATTTGAAATATATAGTTTTAGGATCCTCACACCATGTCAACGAAAGCTCCAAATAGACTAGAGACCTAAATTTAAAAAGCAAGACTTTGATATGATTGAGAGAAAAAAAATTACATGTTGTGACTTTAGGTAGAGAAGGATTTCCTATAGAAAAACTACAAAAATGAACATAAAAGATAGGTAAATTTGGTCAGAGTAAAAAACCAAAACTCCAGCCGGGCATGGTGGCTCACGCCTGTAATCCCAGCACTCGGGAGGCTGAGGCAGGAGGATCGGTGTGAGTTCGAGACCAGCCTGGGCTACAAAAGTGAGCTCAAGGCCAGCCTCAACTGCATAGCGAGACCCTTGTCTCAAAAAGGAAAAAAAAAAAAAAAAAAAAAAAACCAAAACTCTTTACTTTAAGATATGAAGAATGCCTACAAATCTATTTTTAAAAATGTAAATAGTCCAGTAGAAAATGAGCAAAAGATATGAAGAGGTACTTCACAAAGTAAGAATCTCAAATATTTAGATAACAGATGACAAGATGCTTAAACCCATCACCAAGGAAACTTAAAGAAATCATGAGGCCAGCCAGATAGCTCAACAGACTAAAGCGCCTGCTTAGACAGACACAGGGACCATGGTTTGATCCTTGGCATGCTGTGCTGGCCCCACCCCTGGGTTGCACTAAGAAGGCGATTGAGACTGAGCATTGTGGTGCACACCTGTAATCCCAGTGCTTGGGAGGCTGAAAACAGGAGGATCACTACAAGTCCAATCTGTGTGGTGAGATCTATAAGCCCCTGTACTAAATACATGAAAGAAAGAAAGAAATGAGACAGAACTTTGCAGGAGCTAAGGGAGATGGATCACCAGTCTAAGCACCTGCCTGGCAAACACAAGGACTCAGGTTTGAACCCTGGTACTGCATGCCCTGCTAGCTCTGGAACCCCAGGTGTGCTGTGATGGCCACCAAAGCCAGGCATAGTGCCATGTGCCTATGATCCCAGTGCTGGGGAAAGCTGAGACAGGAGGATCCCTATGAGTCCAAGCTGCATAGTAAGACCCTGTGTTCAATAAATAAATTTGCAAAAAGAACTTTGTATCCATGTGATTGGGAAAGATAAGAAGCCTGCTGTCGTCAAATGTTGGCAAGAATGTGGAAAACGAGAAATGTATGCATCACGTGAACAGCAGCATATACTGGTGGAAAGTGCCTGGATGGTCTGGTAAGGGTGAAGAGGTGGACACCAGTCGAGCAAACCACACGCTCGTGGGCTTGCACCTCAGAGGTGATCTTATGTATGTGTGAAAGACCCATAGGAGGATGGTAAATTATCATCACCCTCCTAGTATGTTGTATAAAGTTCTGTTTACCTTCTTTTCATTCATTAATTTCTTTTCTGTCACAGTATGAGGGCTCAAACTCAGGACCTTGCACTTGCCAGATAGGCACTTATGCCACTGAGCTATATTCCTAGCCCTTGTTTACCTTTTTTTCAATTAAAAAAATAGTAATAGGCCAGGGTATGCAATTCAGGCATAGAGCTCTTGCCCAGCATATGCAAGGCCCTCAGTCCCTCAGCGCCACATAAATAAATAACTAAATAAGTAAATAAGTAAATAAATTACAAAAAGTGAGCATAGAAAATGTTTACAGTAACAAAGCAATTCATGCATTCACCTTCCTAGGGATGGGGAGTTAGCAGACAATCAGACAAGAATGACGTATGTGGAAGTTTAAAATGAGACTGGAGCTTCACGGATTAACTGATAAAGATATATCTTAAAAATATAAATGTTACCGAAAAATAACATTTACTTTATGGCTGTATGCGTCTATAGCAAAGGTACCAAAACATGCAGAGGAGTAGAAGACACTAAATTCAGCAAAACAATTCCCTGTAATAGAGAGGAAGAAAACAGAGCTGGGAAGTGTTTACTGCAGGCCTCTGTTTCTCGCAAGGCCCCTGGTTCGCAAGGTTGGTGACATGCGTGAGGATTTGCACAGCAAAACCTGTGCTTCTGCATGCCCCAGCTACCTTATCACCAAGATGAAGAATGCCTCACAGTTAGTGTGCACACAGACTGAAGCACATTCTACCCCTCACCTGGAAACAGCTGCTGCATGCTCTTCTGGGGGCCTCACACAGACATAGCCAGAAACGCAGGCCATTAAGCCAGCACCACAAGAGCCTTCTGAGACTGCCCGAGAGCACCCCATCCTCGGAGCAGACAAGGTAAAATAGAAAATAAAATTACCTTAGTATCACAATATATTTAATAAAGACGGCACTGAAAGAGAGCACTGTATCAAGAAATAGCTAAATTACAGTCTTCCCTCTGTCTCTAACTCACTTAAATCATCAGGCAATTTCAGGTAATCTCGTCCGTTTCCATTTTCCCAGATGTAATGTTTGGGATGGCGATATTTTCTCCTTTCCATTTCTGGCTAACTGCAGGGCATGCTTTGAAGATTGCTATCTAGTGCGCCTATACTGTGTTTGGTAGCTTTAGGAAATACAGTAGACAGATGAAAAGAGATAACTTTGAATAGCAGAATGAGGTAGAATGTTAACTTGGCAGGTCCACCACTTAAGCCACAGCATATTTTATTGAATGAAAATATATCCCCAGTAATTCCACAGAGTGCATGACGGCATTTCATGTCACACAGATTTCAGGAGAACACCAAGATACACACTTGTGTTAACATGAAGCCCTAGAATGTGGCCGGAATGTTACGTGCCCGTGGAAGGCAGAGGCCATGCAGCAGTACCACTGATGATTCCAGTCTGGTGACAAACCCAGCCCAAAAGAAGGCAAGCAGGATTTTCTAGAGTCAGGGAACAAAGATGTTCTTCCTGTGTACAAGGAGAGGCTCTGCTGCTGAGTGCACTGTGAGCATTCCATTCTGCATTAATGACCACGATGGGGGCCATGGTCAGCAGCCGGGGCATCAGGGTGTGACAGGCTGGGCTGCACTCGCTGCTTCCCCCATGTAACCTCAGAACCCCCTGCACTTTCCTCAGACTCAGGTGCTTCCTCTGCTGTGGGCATCAGAGGCTGTCCACATCTCAGCAGTGACAGTGAATGCAATGGATAGGGCATGCGAGGAGGCACTTGGCAAGAAGAGGCTGGCACTGCAGGGGGTCAATGACTGGTAGTTAGTGCAGTCTTCCTTTCTTTTCTTTCTACCTCTCTCCCTCCTTGCTTCCCTCATTTTCTTCCCCTCTCTTTCGTCCCTTTTCTTTCACTGTTGAGGCCTCCCATGTGACTAGATGCTGTAGTATGGTATCTCTGTCATTTTCCCAGCACGCCCTCTGTGGGCCTATACTGGAACAGTCACAGGGGGAAGAACATAGTCTACAGGGAGCAAGGCTCAGGCCCAAGCTCACACAGCAGGCTTGCTGGAAACTGACCAGCATCCCAGGCTCCTGCCTCCAAAGCCCACAGGGTTCAGCACACAATGCTGTTAAGTTCCATACTGCCTACATGTAGTTGGCAGGGTCCTCTTGGTGCTCTGAGGAAAGATAAGTGTTTATCTATATCTAGGCCAGCTCAGCACTGTGACACCTTCCTAGTGCCCATTGGCAAAAGGTGAAAGACCCTGAGAGGGCATGCCGTGCAGTTGCAGAGAAGGTTGAGGACAAATCCAAGCTCTGGAGCAACAATCTCAGCAACCTCATCATAAGCCACACAGATAGATTAATTTTAAAGGTTGTGTGTGTGTGTGTGTGTGTGTGTGTGTGTGTGTATGTGTGTGTGCCCACACACGTGCAAGTACACACAATGGTATAAGCCGTGTATGCAGATACAACTAGCTCTCTCTAGCAATCTGTCAGCTATCAGAGTAGAACTTAGCTCGGAATGCTGAAGAAAAGTTTGCTCATGTTTGCTGGCGATGTTCTTTAGTTGACTTACTGGTTTGTAGCCAAAGTAAGAACCAGGTGTACGTGATTTGGATTCACCGTCCAAAATTAACGAATCACTGTTAAATGAAGCAGTGCAGGGACAGAGGAGGAGCAAGAGAAAAGAAGCTTCTAGGGCCAAAGCAGGGATGGAAGGCATGGGCATGAGTCACCCTGAAGCACTTGCCTGGCAGGCCAGGGAGAAAGGCTGCAAGCCTGGCAGGCGCCATAAAAGGAAAGGCAGACAGAGGAAGAGGAGACACGAAAAGACAGCCTCTTAAAAGGGATACAAAACCCTCTGAGATGCCTAAGAAATTATTCTGGCTTCTACCACTGAGACCCGGGAAAAGGTACGGCCGCTGTGGTTCACGTGTAACGCCAAAGCCATACAAAAATGAAAGCCTCCGTCCTTTCTAAAGTAGATCAGTCTGGATATTTCAATGAGGAGACAAAGCCAACTCACTGGACGTAAGGCCTGAAGTTTAGATACGTGTGTTCCAGGGAAGATGTCAGGATGAAGAATCGCGATGGAAGGGGTCACAAACTTTGGAACCACGCTGCTAAATACAAAAGTAACTTCAGAGAACAGCATGCTATACTAAAATTTATTGGTTACTCAGCACAGATGCGTACAGGGTCTGCCATCTGCTGACAATATTTGGTACTGCTATTTTGGAACGCATTTTCGAGACAGTGCCAAATGGTTGGAGAGGGTAATTTGAGGCAATGTTGTCCTCAAAACTAAACGTTAATCAGATCTCTACAGAGGCAATAAATGTCAGATCTTGAACCTCTCATCTGCATATTTCCTGCCATACAAGATAGGACAGTGCCCAATTCTGAGCAGGAAAAGACTGCGGATAAATAAGCTCTCTTGGCGGCCCACAGCCCTCTTCCTCCTTCCGTTACATAAACAGAATTGCATAACGGTTCTTCTGGGTCTGGTTTCTCGAGCTAAACATTGTGTTCCTGAGAGCTAACCATGATATTAAGCAAGGAGAAGCTTGACCATTTTCTGTGTAAGAACACATATTAATTTGATCCTGAGAAATATTTGGGTTGTTTCCTGATTCTTGGAGAGTATAAATAAAGAAGATTCACACACCCCGGGCTGTGTTTTGGTGCGCGCACCTGTTTGTTCCTGCTAGATGTATATCTAGGAGTGCAGCTGCTGGGTTAGAGGGGAGACAAATGCCCAAAATCCAGAAGATAATGATAAATGGATCACTGAAGGAGTTAGACGGTGTCCTGACGTGGCCTGTGTTCCACCTCCTGGGCCATGAGAATGTCGTCAGTCTTTCAAGCCTCAGCAGGGCTGTCGCGGCACCTCAGATCTCAGTGTTCATTTCCCAGATAAGGATATTAACTGTATATACTTTTTTGGTGGGAGGACTCCTCCACGTTTTTTTCTGCTCAGTTGCTTGAATTTGTTTTAATAAAATAGTGGGGCTCCTTATAGATTCTAGATGTGAGCCCTGGGCCAGTTATATGTATCACAAGTGACTTCTCTTCTCTGCCTGCCTGTGGTATAAATGTGCCAATTTAATTACACGGGACAATGTGGCATCCACAGAGTGTCTGGGTACTCAAGGTCCCTACATTTTCAGGGAGTCATTAATTGATAAATTGCGAACTAAACTATAATCAGTCAGAGGCACAAAATGATGATGCATAATTTAGAAGTTAATGGGTAGGAAATAGAATAATAAAAATATTGAGAGATGATGTACACAACAGCAAGAAACAAAATAAAGTTGGCAGGACAAAAATGCAGATTTAAAAATATGAAAATTGCTATAAAGCAAAAGTTGGATGAAGGAGAGCGGAACATCAGGCAAGACACAGAGGATGAGGAAGGATGAGAACCACAGGGGGCAAAGCCACAAATGACGAATTCCATGCCTTCCAACAAAACAGCCTCCCGGTATAGACAACGGCGGCTGGCAGAGCTCTGGGAACATGCAGGTGGATCGCCAGTTACACTCAGAGATTTTAAATACAGTGGAGTCACCTTAAAAACTAGTATATCAGGGCCCGGAGGGATGGCTCAGTGGTCTAAAGCACCTGCTTGGGGAAGCTTGGGAAGCTTCAGGGACCGCAGTTCGATCCCCGGCACCACATGCACCAGCCCTGCCCTCGGGGCGGGCTGAGCTGGCCATAAAAATGAGTGAATAAACAAAGGTTCTGAAACAATAATAAAAATAATAAATAAAAAAAATTTTAAAAAACCTAGTATATCAAATTGGCAGAACATAAAAGATATAAATTTAATAGCAGAACTAATATGGTCAAAGTCATACAGATTCACCAAAATATTCAATATAACAAATAACAAATGTCATTCCTTTCAGATTATGCCAGAACATTCATAAAAGTTGTCAATGGATGAGGCCACAAAGGAAGCACCAATCAATTTCAAAGAATTGATGCAAATATGTTTTGGTCATCAGTGCAATAAAATTGGATATCAATAACATCAAAATGCCTTCTAAAGCTCACATATATCTGCAAACTAAAATATGTATCAGTTGAATAATCTCTACACTACACTGAAGAGATATGTCTAAGTTAGGAAATACTAATGATGAATGCTATGATGCTACAATGCTATGTGTTACACTATTGGAGGTAGAGCCAAAGCACAGCTAGTAGGGAAATTCTGGAGATATTTCTGATATTTGGATTGGAAACACTTTTTAACCAAACTTCCAAAATGCAAATCAAAAGGTAAATAGAAATGAAATTGACTCTAACAGAATAAAGAACTTCTATGTCATGAAGCTCATGGACAAAATAAGACATTAAATAATGGAATAATAGATACTAATAACAGATAAGAAAATATTGACTACTCATAGGAGCAAACAGAAAATTCCAAAGGCAAAATAAATGCTCAGAGGCTATGCACAGAAAGGAAATCCTTGAATGGCTAAGAAGTATAGGAAGAGGCACATGAACTCGTGAATAAGATAAATGTAAGTAGGATTTCACATAATTAGCATGTTACATGCATCAAGTTGGCAAGAGGCAGAAAGATAACAATGCCAGATATTATTAGGGACATGAGAAACAGGGATCTGTCTGTCCAGCAAGAGGGGATGCTGACAGGCTTAGCGATTATGACACTCAGTGAACTGGAAGTGTGTTTCTACCCGTGCACCCAGAACCTCATCCAGGGTGGGAGCCTCAGAAGAGGCCTCACTTAGTTACGGAAGCGAACATTCATGGATATTCACACTAGCTCTGGTGGCAACAGAGAGCAGGGAAGGAGCTCAGTGTTCACTACTAGAAGTGGCTAAAGAAAATGCGCTCCACGCAGTCTGTGAAGCACGATGCAGAGGCTGGAAGCAAGGAGTGTACATACAAATAATAGTTCAAAAGAGGTAAGTGGAGAAAAAGAAAGAAACAGAATGAGATAGATGATATAAGTTTATGGAAATTTAAAGCACGCATGTACTAAATACAACTTACTCATATATCCACAATCAAATATATAAATCATCATTGAAAGAGATATCTGTGCTGTGGGAGGGAAGAGGATAGTGACAAGGGATGAACGGAAATGTTCATTAAAAAAAGGGTCTGTGGTAATCCTAGCACTTGGGAGGCTGAGGCAAGAGGAGCACCATAAGTTTGAGGCCAGCGTGGCCTACATAGTGAGTCCAAGTGGCACGAACTACATGCAGTGAAACCCTGTCTTAAAAAAAAAAAAAAAAAGGGTCCATGGGGTCTTGCATGGACAGATGAACTTGACACTTGTAGTCCAAACACCCCAGCCAGGGCTGGGCAAATAACTCCACAGATTAAAGCACCTGCAAACAGGTGCAGGAGCTGAAGGTTTGATCCCTAGGCCTGCTGTGCCAGCTCCACTCCTGGGGAACCCTGAAACAGCAATTGAGCTGGGCATGATGGCATGTGCCTATAATCCCAGTTCTTGGGAGGCTGTGAAAAGGCAGATCACATGAATGTGATCTACTAGTGAGACCCTGAATACCTGGAACACCCTGTAGATCCATCCCTAAAATTACAAAACAAACAAAACCAAATACTCCAAACAAGGAGAAACTGATCACACACACTCTGCCCACATGCGTATATATTTTAAAGCTTGAGCCAAAGTTAGCCTTTTCCATTTTCTACCCACACGCAAGCATCAGCTGTGTGCACCTGGTGTTTTTTCTCAATTCATCTCTTAGAATGGTCCTGTAGGTGCTCTGAGTTCTCTTATGCACTGTCTGGTTAGCAAGATAAAATGAAATCTGGGTTTGCGTACGGGTGCCCATGTAGGTCAGCTGGGATCCTGTCTCTTCTAGAACAAACTTTTTGCTGTCTTCTTCCCTCCACTATTCCACTCTTGCCCAGGGCAAGGGCATACATACTCTGTCACCTCAATACTCAGGAACTGTCACAGGGGTTGTGCCTTTAGTCCAGGCAAAGGTGCCTGCCACCACCCGAGGCACATTGCCTTTTCTTCCTATCGTTTCCAGCCTGATTTATTGGGTGAGTGTAGAGTAGGGTGGAGGGCAAAGAAACATCGTCTTATTAACATAGGTTCACATAAGTAGAATCTTTCTCCTTTGAGGCCCGGTTCATACAATTGATCCACTGAAGCCTTTCAGAGTGGAGCAGTGGAGGGCTGGGGGTGGGAAGCAAGGGAGGGCTGAAGAGAAGGATGGCAAGTGGCAAGCAGGACAACAGCAGGAAGAACGTTGCCCAGGGAAACAGTGCCCTCATGTCTAGCACCTTGGGTGGGTGGATATGAGGACTCTTGACACAAAACGAAAAGTGTCACTAGGTTTGTCTTGGTCGGGGCTGCTCTGATATGACTGGACTTCTCTTTTACTATTGGACAACAGTCTGGCTCCATGGGAAGCCACACCGTCTAAGGACAGACTCTACCAGCCAAGAACCTCCAGCCTCACGCAAACAACTTCATAAACGTGACACTTACTGTGCAAATGACAATTTGATTCGTGCTTGGGCTTCTATCCACTCTTCCTTTATAATCTTTCCACACTGCAGCAGCTCCCTGGAAAGTCTCTCTGCTTTTGCCAAATTCTCGGAAGCTTCCTTAAATCTGAGTTGTGTTCAGGAAAGAGTCTACTTGGCTCTAGAGTCTGGGACCTCAGGCCTCGCCTCAGACTTCCTACTCACCTGTCAGATTTTTACTCACCCTGAGAACTGAATATAAGTGTTTATGAACAATATGCCTAGGTGCAAAGATGGGGGACAAAAGGATACTTCTGAAGGGAAAGGAAGGCTCTCCCCATGGTGTGGAAAAGCTCTACTGAACACTTGAAAACATCTGTGTTGTCATTGTAAGGAGGCACGATGAAGTTGGTGAGGATTTCTTTGGCTTTTTCGGTGTGTTGTTTTGCTTGCAGTGAAAATCCTGTGGATGGAGAACATAGTCTTGGTTTCTTTTCTTGTGACTCTCAGATGGGCAGGAACATAGCTTGCTCTGGCCCAGGGAGCTCATGGGGCTTCTGAACACATCAAACAGTGCAAAGACATATATGTATCCAGGTGGCAGTGATTCTACCACAACCCTAACAATCACTGTGCTGTTTCCTACCAATTATTCAAGATAGGAATGTTCCCCGAGTGGCCTTTTCAGACATGAACAGAGCAAGATGGAACTGAACAGCTTTGAAACTTTACCAATATCAGACATGAACTATCTTACAAATAATTATGTTTTTAAAAAAGGAATAGAAGGACTGCATTCTGGGCAGGAAGTAAGACACTTGCGAATCTAAATCTTGGCTCTCTGACAGCAATCTTAATGAAATACTAAGAATTCTGGGTCTTCTGCCCACTCTCCAACCATAGTTATTTTAATAGAATGCATGTACCATGGTACAGTGGCACCCATGGAAGCTACTCACGACCAGTTTCTCAGTGTGTTCTAGGGCCCTTCTGTAGGCTTATCACCGGAGGGGTGACCTGATGAGGACCAGCCAGGACTGAGCACTCTGTGTTTCCCCTCACTCACACCTCCTTCTGATAACCCCTTCCATACCAGTAACAGCTGTTGTCAGTTTGCTACTCTGTTTTGAAATTCTGTATCATTTTTATCACTGTATGTTGCTTTGTTTTTGTTTTTATCCTTTTTTTTTTTTTTTGGTTTGATTTCTTTCTCTTTAAAGTAAAATTTTAATGCTGTGCCAGCCCTGCCCTCAGGGCAGGCTGAGCCGGCCATGAAAATAAATAAATAAACAAAAGTTCTGAAACAAGAAAATAAAAATAAAAATAAAATTCTTTAAAAATAAAAATAAAAATAAAAAAATAAAGTAAAATTTTAATAAATAAATTTTTTTAAAAAAATACTTGTTTAAGGGAGCTGGGGAGATGGCTCCGAGGCACAAGTGCCTGCTGGGCAAGTGCAAGGTCGTGAGTTTGAACCCCAGTCCCACAAAAAAAAAAAAAAAAAAAAAAAAAACAATACTTGTTTATTGATTTGGTACAGGATCTTACTACACAGTTCAGACTTATAATGATCCCTCTGCCTTAGCCTCCTCAATACTAGGATTACAGGCATGCACCACCACACCTGGTTCTGGGGTTGGCAGGGTCACCTGGTTCTGGGGTTGGCAGGGTGTGCCCCATGTTCTGGGGCCAGCATGGCATGCAGGGCCAGGGATCAAACTTGGTCTCTGCACTTGCCCGGCAGGAAGTTACACTGCTGAGCTATCTCCTCAGCCCAATACATAAAATCTCAATGAAACGAGGAGGAGGAGGCAGGGAGGAGCCTGGGAGATAGCTCTGTGGCACAAGTGCCTGCCTGGCAAGTGCAAGTTTGTGAGGAGGAGGAGAAGGAGAAGGACAAGAAGGAAAAGAAAAAGAGGAAGAGGAAGAAGAGAAAGAGGAGGAAGAGGAAGAAGGAGAAGGAGAAAGAGGAGGAGGAGAAGGAGAAGAAGAAGACAAAGAAGAAAAAGAAGGGGAGGAGGAGGAAGAAGAGGAGAAGGAGAAAGAGGAAGAAGAAAGACTTTTACAATGATTTATGGCTATCAATATCTCTATAGATTATACTGTAATTATTGCTGTGCAGGAGCTGCAAGAATTAGACCAGTTAGCGTAAAAGTGTCTTTTTAACAGTTACTTACTGTACAAATGTTAGTGAAATAAATTGATCTGCAAACAAAAAAGAACTAGCACTCAGTGTCTTGGATACAGGGGAGGTGGAGGTTCACACACATCAGCTCTGAAGTAAGGCTGCTGGGGATGAGTTCCCTGCTGGGAGGGAGGTGACCCTGCCAGGCGACACTGGCCTCGGTGTCCTCTAAACAGGAATGATAAGAATACTTACCTCACCAGACTCTGGTGAAGACTGGCAAGGGCCATGCACGGAACATACCACAATGCCCTCCCTGGGATATCCTTATTAAACAGTGGGCATTGCTTTTATGTTACACGGAGTAAGACTTCCAGAAAAGGAGCTGCTGAAGAACATTTTCTGAAATCCCTGGTGGGCTGACAGGTCCCAGGTATTGGCCTGGGAGGTTCTAGGTCTGCATCTCAGACCCGCTACCTGCTAACAGTGCAATCTGGGGCAAGCTGTCTCAGCTCAGATTTGATATTTCCTCTTAGCCTAGGAAGTGGGGGGGGGGGCTCACATGAGATGATCTCTGAGGTGGCCTCTGGCTGTAAGGATCTTCTATCTGATACTTAAGTCCCATCTCCATGAGACTGGAGTGGTATCATCCGCTGACAATGCTATGCTTGGCATTGTGCATTTTCTACCACTACTGTTCACTTACTCATGGGACCAATTCTGAAACGTTTGTATCACTGGCATCCTTAATCATCACTTTTCAGGTGAAGGGGCTGAGTTACAGATGCACTCTTGCAGCTGGTCTTGCACTAGGTTGTATGTGAGTAGGAAATGCCTTGCCTTGGCTGTCTGCTGTTTCTGCCTTCCCTGTGCCCATCTATTCCCTCCTCTCCTGTTCTTCCTCTGGGGCGCTCCACACCTGCATGTACAGCCCATGCGATGGGGCAAAGACAGCTTCTTTCCCAGCATCCAGTGAAGCCAAGTCAGGTCTGGCCAATGACATCACTCCTTGCTTTTCTGTTTGTTTATTTTTGAGACAGGGTCTTCCTTTACAGTTCAGATATTCAGCCTGGTCTTGAACTCACTATGTAATTGAGGCTGGCCTGGAGCTCACAGTGATCCTCCTACCTCAGCCTCCCAAGGGCTGGGATCACTGCCCTGCCCCAGTACGCCAGCCATTCCTTGCTTTTGAGATAAAAGCTAAGTCACACCATGCTGGTCTAACTAGGATGCCTCCAACTCTTGGTACTTTATAGGGGCAGGGTATTCTTTTTCTCCTGAGAATCTTAGTAGGAAACCTAAAGCTGCTCCAGCCATGCTGCAGGCAAAGGTAGGCTAAGAATGGAGCCAATGAAAGGAAAACAGCCAAGTGGCAGGAAAGAGATGGGAGCTGAGTCCTGGGCACGGCATTGGAGCTTCTGCAATGGCTAGATCTCCAGGAAGCTTTATCCTTCATTTATTTCTTCTTCTTCTTTTTTTTAAAGTTTGTTTGTATTTGGTACAGGGTCTCCCTATGCAGCTCAGACTTCTAGTGAACCTTCTGTTTTCAGGCTCCCCAGTGCTGGAATTACAGGTGAATGCCACCACAGGGGGGGGGGGGGGACTGGCGTAGCATGTGGTGCCAGGGATTGAACCCAGGTCCCTATGCTTTTCAAGCAGGTGCTTAGACCACTGAACTATCTCTCTGGTCCTACACTTGAATTTTTAAGTTATATGAGCCAATACATTTTCAGTTGTGCCAGTTTTGGCTCACTTTTTTTTTGTCGTTGTTATTATTTGTTTTGTTTTTGTTGCTGTTGTTATACCAAGAAACTTTTCATGTGAGCTCAAGGCCAACCTCAACTGCATAGCGAGACCCTGTCTCAAAAAGACAAAAAAAAAAAAAAAAAAAAGAAAAGCATGAACCTGGTCTATTCTAAGCCCCTATTTTATGTCATGTTTGTTCTGCAACAGCTTCAGAACTAAAAGATTAATCATATCCTGAGAACCTTAGCATTAAAATTATAAAAAGACAAGCTCAAAGGACAGTGTTCCTTCTTTTTTTTTCTTGTTTCAGAACTCTTGTTCGTTTGTTTATTTATTTATTTTTTGTGGCTGGCTCAGCCTGACCTGAGGGCAGGGCTGGAGCAGCATGTGGTGCTGGGGATTGAACCGAGGTCCCTACAGCTGCCCAAGCTTTCCTAAGAAGGCGCTTTAGACCACTGAGCCATCCTGCCAGGCCCCTGTGTTCCTTCTTCACTCTGAATATTTACATGTTGTATCCTTAAGATTGGTTCTTTCTAAAAAGAAATTGCTTCTCCATATTCATAAAGGAGAATACTTAAAAACCTCATCCTTCTGGATAAGTCAGAATCAAATTTGAGAGAACGGAAGAGAGCAACCAACGTGCCCCCCTCAGTCCCAGGCCAGCTCACCTTTCATCTGGAGGTAGGCTTGAGCCAGATTAACGTACGCCTCTGCGAGCTTCCAGTGGCAGTCGCCATAGCAAATCCTGGTGAGCGCTATGCAGCGTGCAAGCTCCTGGACAGCTTGCTTATACTGTTAGGAAAATAAAATGAACATACCAGTCAGCTTACAGCTTAGAGTCACAAAGCTCAAAACAGACTTTCTTCCATTCAGCAAGTATTTATTGGGTACCTACTCGGTGTTAAGCATGGTTCTGAGCACTTGAGCTATAGCAAGAACAAAATAAACAGTAGATGTAAGAAGTAAATACAATTTACAGTATATATAAAGGGGGAAAATGTAATGAAATTGTATGGTTTGTGTCTAGTTGTCCCCCCAAAGCCTCATGCAGTCCAGGGTGGACTTACTTCTAGAGTTTGTGATTAACTCATGATCCATTGGGATTATGGGTATGAGTGCTGCTGGAATTATGGGTGTGACTGCTACAGCCAGCTTGAGGCAGACAGCCTGAATGCAGCATAAGAGAGATAGACTTGTTCTCTGTAGCTACTGTTGCTGCTATTCTTCCCATTTGCTCTTGATATTTTGCTGCCTTTTGCCGCCATGAACTGCTGTCCTCTGCCATGTGCCGCTCTGCCATGGAGCCAGCTGAGCATGGACTGAAACCTCCAGTAAGTGTGAGTTAAATAAACCTTTCCTTCCTTCCTTTTCCATGCTGGGTATTTGTCCTAATGAAAGAAAATAACTGAGACAGAATTAAAATACAAATGTTTTCCAGCTGTCCTTCAACAAGTGACTCTTACATATTCTGCTACAAGTAGATGAGTGTTAGTGGTTTTCAGAGCTCTCGATTTAAAGCTCTCATTAGCAGCCTAGGAAACTAGCATAGTAAATGAGGTCATTGGGACTTTACTAAAGGACTGTGGGCGAGGACAAAGAGAACAGGGAACCATAGGTTCTCAGCTTTGAGTATATTACTGTTCTTAGCTGACCAATGGTCCGTAGGCAGCTGACCTAAGAGCAATGATATACTCAGAGCAAGGCTAGTAGTCTTATAGCACAGCCCAAAAATCCTTTGACAGTTCTCCCAGCCAGAGGTGGAGGTCCCTGTCTCTATCTCTTTGAGCTTACTTTATGATAGTATGGCTAACAAAATATGGAACATATGACACACTGCCAGTTTTTAAACCTTTTTCTCAAGGAACTAATGAATTTCACATTCTCTCCTTTCTTGGGTATCATTCTTAGAATCTCGATATGGGTTGCTTTGGGTCCCTACCAAATCATGATGTGTAAGTCACAACCTCGAATGCAGCCATACTTGAAGATAGGGCCTTTAAAGAGGTGACCGAGTTTGAGGCCAGCCAGCAGGGGGCACCCTACTCCAATGGCTGCTGTTGCTACACAAGAGAAAGGCACACCAGGGCGCTGGATGTACACAGAGGAAAGACCATGTGGAGATGCAGGGCAGCACTCTGCAAAACAAGGACAGAGGCCCCACAAGGAAACCAGCCCCGCTAAAACCTTGATCCTGGTCTTCTAGCCTCCCACACTGAGAGAAGATAAGCTTCTGCTGCTTAAGCCCCTAACCCTGCAGTGTTTTGCTATCATGGCCCCAGCAGTCCAATATGAAACCCAACCACCAAGCTGTGAAGAACCCTAAAAGGTACCCCGTGAAGCCCATAAGGAAAGGCACAGCTTGCCGGCACTGAATAGTAAGCTGCATGAGGAAAAGATACTGTTGGTGTAGACACTCCACGCCCACCCAGCCCAGATGATGCCACATGGAGCACAGCTGAACACTGACCTCTGCTCAAATTGTAGGGTTCTAAGGAAAACAGTTTGACTCAGGTTTTCAAACTTTGAGGTTTATGTGCCATAGATAACCCAGGCGAGGCATGGGGGCTCATGACAGCAAGTAAACAGGGCAAAGAAGAAGGAAAACAGGAACAAAGACAGTTGTAGAGAAAGCCCCAGGTGGATCCCATGCAAGGCCCATTAGAAACATTTGCACCCTGAAACGCCACTCTCCTTGACAAGTTCACCACAGAAAAGTCACTTCTGTGACCCAAGAGGAAGCAGCCTAGAGCTGCGCTCCTCCTCCAGGGTTCTGACAGAGGCCGGGCTTTGGCTCTTGTCTATAGGAGGAGTTTCTTCTCACAGAAGTCATAGATGCTTGTTGTTGTCAAAAAGCACATGAACAAAAGGATGAAAACTAAAATCTCTCACAAGCTCACTTCACTGAGAGAAAATCAGGCTGCTAAGTAGCCTATTATTCTCTGTCTTATGAACTCTTTCATATATTTTTCTCCTTCCAAAGAGGCCCATCACAACCTGCTATTTTAACAATTTATGAACCTTTCTCGTGCCATCTTAATGGCAGCACTGTGCCTGTTATATAGCTGCATCATAACTGAGTTACTTAGTCACCAATGTTGGGCTTTTAGGTTTTAAGTTTTTTCTACTCTTTGAATAGCCTCTTTGGAGATCAGGAACCAGGGTTCTCTGAACCTAGTGCTGGAGCAGGGGAAGTCCAAGATAAACCTGAAAAATCTTGTGCTAGAAGTTAAGAAAGTGTTCAAAGAATTTAGAGGTTAGATCAATGATATGGCCAGTTTGTAGGCAAATACAAGAGGCCTGAAGCTTTGATGAAAATAATGGCTTGTAAGTATCATAGCACTGTTGTAAAATACAACTTCCTGAACTGTTACAGGTATACGTGAATAATCAATAAAGTGCAATGAAGGGAGAGCCCTTTCTTATCACAAAATACAAACGAATGTTGAAAACATCCTGGAGTCAGAAGCCCATTATTTGGCAAGCATCATAGCTAATAACAGATTCAGGCAAGATGCTGAAACTTAGGAGTGAAGGCTCGCATACTTACATGGTTTTGGATTATCTCTCTATAAAGTATTTAGTAATTACAATAGAGAAGTAGCTCAACAATGAGCAAACCTGTCAGACAGTGTTATACCCAAGCATTCAAGGTTAGCACCATAGCGATGAGTGCCTGAAGGACTTCCTGTATTTTCTGGTATGAATCACTGAGGAGGACTCTAACACAGTGTCTGCAATGTTCCTGCCTCAAATTCAGCAGTGGAATAAAATCACAAAGAAATATAACATGAATTCCAATAAAGAGATACTCTACAAAATAACTGGAGTATACTTCTGAAAACTATCAAGATTGTGAAAAGTAAGTTAAGGCACTTGGGATTAGAAGAGACTACAGAGACCCAGCAGGCAGAGAGGTGCATGCTTTTAAGCACAGCATCAGGAGGCTGAGGCAGGAGGACACAAATTCAAGGCTAGCGTGGCCTATATAGTGAGGCCCTATCTCAAAACAACAGTGAGGTTAGGTGAGGGAAAAACTATATCCAATATGAATTCACGGACTGAAATTTGGAGGCCCTGGGTTTAATCCCAACACCAAAGGATGTTAAAAAAGGAATAAAACAAATGTTCACAACTGGTGAACTGCAACTCTTTAGTAATTGTGAAATTATTTTTTTTTAAATTTCCAAGAACTAAACAGTTTGCAAAGTGAATTACAACATATGGGTAACTCTGCTGACATTTCAAGATGTCTCAGGGTACCCAGCACCCAACACGTCAGACACTAACTGGATTATTCTTCCAACCCACGGGCTCCTCCTCTCTTCACACACAGCACCCACTCACGCCAACCTTCTGGATATTATGGATGGTGTTTCCTCCTGCTAGAACTCTCTTCCTTCAGCTCCTCCACATGGGCTCCTTCTGTCTGTCACCTCCTCAGACTCCTCCCAGGTCGGCCTGCCCAAGATGAGCCTATTCTGTTCCCTGCTTAGCACTCACTGTAACCCCCAACTATTTGGTTTACTCACAGAGTGAGCTGCCCCTCAACTCCAGGAGGACCTGCAGGACACACGCCTTGCTGTACCACACACAGGAGAGAAGCCCTAAATGCTTTCAGGTATTGAGACTAATTCTCCTGCCGAACTTTGGTCGAGGGGGGCTACTCGCTGGCAGCTTGCTTAGCAGATGACACAGTGCCTGGGTGAGCACACACGCAAAGCCAAAGTCATGCCCACTTGCCGTAACACTGCGCTTCCTCCTGTACTCACCACACCAATGAAGATTACAGGGAAACCTCCAATCACCCAAGAAGACTGAGGCCTAAGTCAGGGTTATGCACACTTCCTCTGCCGTGTTTTTGCCTCTCCATCTCCTTGTCCCCTCTGTCACCCAGGCCTGCTGATTTGCATAGCTCTATTCCTTTAAACAATCTTGGCCTCAAATCTTGGAAACAACCAAAATGGCCATCATCTGAAGAATGGTCAAAAAAGATGTGCTATTTTCATAAAATGGAGTATCACTCAGTGTCTTAGTTACTTTTTACTCACTGCTGGGACAAATACCCGACACTCAAAGTGAAGAAATGAAAGCTTTATTTAGCTCACAGTTACTGGAGGTTTCAGTCCATATTCAACTATCCCAAGGCTGAGTGGAACAGGGCAAAGAGCATCCAGTTCATGGCAGCAGAACATCAACAATATGGTGACAGAGGCAACCAACCAATCAGGGCAGCAGAGCAACAGCTCTACTCTGTCTCTCTGTATCCCTTTATATTACATTCAGGCTCTCCATCTCAGGCTATTTGCCTTAGGCTATGCCCATAATCCCAGAATTACTTAAAACACATAATCCCAGGGATCATTGCTCAAATCTCAGACTCTAGATCAGTACTAAAACACATAATTCCAGTGACTCATGAGTCAAGTCTCAATCTATAGAAGTCCCCACCCAATGACTGCATGAGGCATTGGGGGGACAACTAGACATAAACCATAACACTCAGCTATAGAGATAAACTAGAAGACTTCATATATAAGTGGAGGTATCTTGAACATACACCCATAAGTGAAATAAACCAGACCTACATATGGAAATATCGTATGGTCTCCCTAGTGTAAGAACTCAAGAGAAAACAAAATGAATAAGTAAATTTTGGGGGGTACCAGGAATCAGACTCAGGACCTTGCGTTTTCTGCATCCTCAACCCCTATAATTTTTTTTAGAAGGGTGACTTAAATACAAAATGTACTTGGAAGAGTTCAAACAAATTAAGGTTTATTGAAAGTGTCAAGGTTTAATTATTTGAACAATCTTACATACCTGTATCTACTAATCTAAACAGATTTGATGATGAAAATATGCAATACAACCACTGTTAAATTTTTGTTCTTGCTTTGAAATTCTGTACTATATGTACTCGTGCTTGTTACTCTTTTTCTATCTTTGTTTCTGCTATTATTACTCTTTAAAATATAATTTTAAATATATATATATATATATATATATATATATATATATATATATATATAAAGATCTTGGCCTCTCTGCTGCCTCTTCCTTACATAGTCCAAGCCCTCATAATTCCCTGCCAGGGTAACTGTGTATATCTGTGTAACTCTCCTCCTCTAGTTTTTCTGGGAATGATCGTTCTTTAAGCTCAGACTTGCTCATGGTCTTCTCTTGTTTATCATCCTAGGGTATTTCTCGAGGTCCTTTAAAGAAATTCAAAACACTTTTGCTGGGGACTGAGTGCCCTGCTGGGAGTGGCTGAAGCTGGAAATTGGTCACATGTGGTGCAGGACAAGGCCACGTGCCTAAAGCAGGCAGGTTACCTCACTCTTGAGAAAAACATCCTCCCTGAACAATTTCAGTCATTAGTTGCTCAGCAACCTACTAACTTTGGAATACTAACTTTGATACTAACTTTGGAAAAGCATTAATAAATGCCCCTACTGTTGTTGTTCCTTCCTCCTTTCCCATCAAGTAAAGAGGCTTCTACATAACCTCAATCTTGTTTTTGTCTTTATTTCCTGAATCTCCTCACTGTTTCTCCTGGGGACCACTGAGAGCCACAGGAGTCACAACAGTGCCCTCCGGACCCATAAAACCTCACTAAAATCTTCCTCTCAGATAGTCCCTTCTAGTTCCCCAGTCAGACTGTGCTCCCTCAGGTCCTTGGTTCTTATGCATCAACTACATTTGGCTAGAATTCTTTTGATAACTCCATCACCTGGATAGTTCTCCTAAGCATTGTTACCTGTGTAGGCCAAGTACCTACCATCTCAAGAGGTGAGCCTGAACTGCTGTCCATTACCCCAGGACATCATCTACCCCTTCTTGTCTTTAATCTATCACCTGTAAGCTGTGTCTATCACGGAACCCACCACACTGTCTACTGTAATCTCCCTCTTGTCTAACACCTCAATCAAACCATAAATCCATTGAGGCAGAGGCTGTGGTTTTACAAATCTCTACTTTTGGCACCTGTACCAATGGGCAGATCTGGCATAGGGTAGAAGTTCAATAAATATTTGTATAGCCCATGCCAGCTGCTGGGCTTGGAGCCCTGAGTCTTATATTCACTTTTAATCTGACAGAGGTTTTCTCTTATGTACCCTTTTGCCATAGTCTTCAGTTGAGGAATGTGACCTAAAATATCTACTTTCAGTCATACATGGTACTGTAGTTCAATTGCCAAAGAAAAGGTAGAGAATGGAAAGGCCTCTTACTTGGTGACTGCTGAGATAAGACTTGGCTTTCTCTTCGCAGAGATGGAGTTTCTCTCGAGGAGGCTGGAACAGCACTGTCTGAGGCAGCTGGCTCTGGATCTTCTTTCTAGGACTGATACTGACAGCAGCAACGACTTCGTCTAGGTGGTTGGCTATGTGGGTTTCTTGTGATTCTTGCATATCTTTATATACATTGTCCTCTAGTTTTAAAATGAAAAATGAGGGTGTTAAATAACTTCTATAGTTTCCCCTCCCTTTCCCAACTCTACAGCTTTTGTGAACATAGTAAAAGCATATCCCAGAAGGCCAAAGTGACTAGGGCTGGCTTATTTAAAAACTTTCAGACTGATCTGCAGTTTCAACTAAACCAAATACTCTCTATTCATTACAAAAAATTATTGGATCAGCTGAACTCTAGTTAATCATGATGCAGAAAGTAACTGTCCTTAAACAACATGCAAAATAGTATAATATTATTTGAAAGTAGATTTGCGTAAGTTAAAGATATATGGTGGTGGCAGCAAAACTATTGTACATGTGCTACAGCCCACTGTTATCACAGAAAGCTGTTAAAGGTTTGCCATCATTATTAATAGCACAAAGCTATGGTAACCACTAAAATTATAAAATAAAGATTTACAAAATAACATACCAAAACCTAAGATAAAAATGGAATCAGAGCACTCAGTAGGCTGTGGCAGGAAGATCATCATGAGTTTGAGGTCAGGCTGGGCTGCGTGGTGAGTTTAAAGCTAGCCTGAACTACAGAGTGAGAGCACCTCAAAAAAAGAAGAAGAAAAAAAAGAAGTCATATCAATAATCCAATTAGAAAGAGAAATGATGAATGAAGAACAGATGGAAAGATACAAAATAGTAAGAAGAAAGACAAATTTACATTAAATGTAAAGTCTATACATCCTAATTAAGTTAGAGATTGACATGATGAATAAGAAAATCAAAATCTAACCACATGTAGCTGATAAAGAATTTAAATATAGATAATTAGGTTAAATGTAAAAAGAAAAAATAATACCTGAATGCTGATCAAAAAACACTCAGAGTAGACAGGAGGATATTACCAAGGATAAAAAAATATCATCAAGGACCTGGGGACAACCTGCTCAGGACACCCCTCCTGTTCTACTCTCAGACAGGAGCTTTCTTTGTCCTAATAAATCTATTCTGCTCAGAACCTCAAAAAAATATTATCAAGGATAAGATCAATTGTTTATTAATGATAGAGGGATCAATTAATAAAGAAGACACAATCATCCCAAATGTTTATATACCTAATAACAGTCTCAAAACCAAACATAGATAAAGAAGAAATAGACAAATCTTCAATTATAGTGAAAGGTTTACCTATCTCTCTCAACACCTGATATACTAAACAAATAGAAAATCAGTAAGGACATAGAAAATTTGGACTATCAGAACTCTGTGCCAATAAAAGAATGCACATATTTTTGAAGCATGCATACTAGGACCTTGTATTTAGGGCCATAAAATGAATTTATAATATTAAGTTATAATTTTTAAAATTATAAAATTTATAAAATTAATTTATAATATTAGACAAATATATTAACATTAATATCTAATATTAATATAGACAAAGATTAATCACCATAGTCTGCCTTCAGAAACAGGAAAAGACAAAGCAAAACTCAAAACAAACACAAACAAATAGTTAAAAAGTAGTAGTTCTGAACTCATTAATCAGTGAAATAAAAAATAGAAAAATGATAATTTAAGAAGTCAACAAAACCAAAAAAAACTGCAGGGCTAGAATGGGTTCTCTGGAAATGTTACTAGATATTTAAGAAAGCTGGTATAACATGTCTACACAACCTTTGAGAAAATGGAAAACATGTTTGTTTTGTTGTTGTTGTTGTTTTAAATGTACTTGGTTGTTGAAGGTCTCACAATGCAGCTTGGACTCATGGAGATCCTCCTGCTTTCTGCCTACCCAGTGCTGGGATTACCCATGTGTACCCTGGGAGTGGGGCTGGTGGGCCTGTGGTGTCAGGGATTGATCCTTGGTGCCTGTGTTTGCCTAAGCTTGCCTAAGCAAAGTCCGCTGAACTGTCTCGCTGGCCCAAGACAGAACATTTCTGACACATCCCAGAGCACCTGACACAAAACCAAGACAAATACATGACCAGAAAAAGAAAATTGCAACTCAGTATGCCTCTGAAATATAGGTTCAAGAATTTATGACCAAATTTTAATACATTAGATCCAGCAAGTTATGAAAGGGAAAACACATCAAGGCCAAGTAGTGTTTACCTTAGTAAGGCAAGATTGGCTTAACATTTGAATTTCTCTCTCCCTCCCTCTTTCTGTCTCTCTCTGTCTCTGTCTCTCTCTGTCTCTTTTTGTCTCTCTCTCTCTCTCTCTGTCTCTCTCCCTCCCCAACTGGGGATCGAACTCTTTCTCCCCCCACCCCCACAACTGGGGATTGAACTCAGGACCTTACACTTTCCAGGCAGGCACTGTTGCCCCTGAGCTATCTCCCCGGCCCCATGGCTTAACATTTGAAAATCAGTTGATGAATAAGAATATAAATAAAAGAAACTATATGATTATTTTAATCAAGAAATAAAAAGCATTTGAAAAAAAATATATTATCTAGCATACATTCCTGATTTTAAGAATATTCTTTGTAAAGCACAAACATCATTGTTCTTCTCTCCCTTTTTCCTTTCTTCCCTTTATCCCTCCCTCCCTCCCTCTCTTTATCTATTCCTCCCTTTCCATCTCCTGTACTGGGAATTAAACCCAGGGCTTTCACACTGAGCTATCTTCCAACATTTTTTTCTTATTTTGACACAAACTCTTGCTAAATTGCTAAACTGCCCAGAACCACCAAAAATTTTTGGTGGGGAGTAGGAGGTAGGGGGGTGAGGGGTGGGGGGTGAGCGATGAGAACTGAATCCAGGACTTCATGCATACCACACAATCACTCTATCACAGAACCGTATCTCCCTGCCCTTTCTTTTCATAAT
The DNA here is from genome assembly GCA_004027025.1 of Myocastor coypus. NCBI lineage: Eukaryota > Metazoa > Chordata > Mammalia > Rodentia > Myocastoridae > Myocastor > Myocastor coypus. The sequence goes on along the minus strand of PVJA010003404.1, from coordinate 72,378 downwards.
TTATTTAACTCTTTTAGAGACAAAATATTGTTGGGGCCCAGCAGGATGGCTCAGTGGTTAAAGTGCCTGCTTAGGAAAGCTTAGGCAGCTGCAGGGACCGCGGTTCGATCTCCGGCACCACATGCTGCTCCAGCCCTGCCCTCAGGGCAGGCTGAGCCAGCCATGAATGTAAATAAATAAACAAACAAAAGTTCTTAAACAAGAAAAAAAATAATAAAATTCTAAAAAAAAAAAAAAAAAAATATATATATATATATATATATATATATATATATATATATAATTAAGTTGCACGGTCTGGCCTTGGACTTGCAAACCATCCTCCTGCTTGAACTCTTGGAGTATCAGTTTTAGGTATGTATGTATGTATGTATGTATTGTGTTTTTTTGGTTGAACTGTTGTTTGTTTGTTTGTTTGTTTCTATTTTTGGTGCCAAGGACGGAACTCAGGCCTTACAGCTTGCTAGGCAAGCATTCTTCTGCTAAGCCAAATCCCCAGCCCCTTCTGGAGTATCTGGAATGACAAGTATGTGCTATCATGCCTGGCTAGATGCCCTCTTTCTAAGATCAGAAACTAAACAGGCAGATTCCCTCTCAACACCTCCATTCAACACTGGAGCTCACAGCCAGTGCAGACAATCAGGAAATAAAATAAAAGGCATCTGGGTCAGAGAGGAAGAAGGAAAACTACCTTTAGTCACAAGAATATCTGATGTAATAATACACACAAAAAAGAGAAGCCTTACTAGAATAAGTGAGCTTAGTAAAGTTATAGAATGCAGGATGACTATGCAAAATATTTCTATGTATCAGCAATGAACAGTCAGATTAAAATTAAATGTACATTATAATCAAAAAGAGGAAATAGGAATATTTAACAAACTATTAAGACCTGAATAAAAACACAGGGTACTGCTTAGATAAATTAAAGACACCATAAACAAATGGAAACATGTAAATACTTCCCAAAGTAATCCAAGCATTTAAAGCCATCTCAGTCCAAATACTGGCATGAATTTTGTTTTGTTTTCATTTTGGGTAAGAACAGAAAAAATTCCTAAAAGGCATATGAAAATGCAAAGGACCTATGAACCAAAACAATCCTGTAAGAACAGAGCTGAGCTGGAGGGTTAACATGACTTTCTCCAAGATTATAAAGCTACAGTAGACAAAGTCATTTGGAGTATATTTTAAGACTTCTTAAAAATGGATCAGTGGAACAGCACAATGTCTAAAAACAGACCCTATCTATGTAAACAGTGGATTACTGGCAGAGAGGCAAAGGCATTTCATCCAAGAAAAAAGCAGCAGTTCAACAAAGGATGTTGGACGCATCGAAAATTCACATGTTAAAAATGAAACAAAACTCCCTTTGATCCCAACCTCATTTTAGATATAAGAACTAACTCAAAGGGCAATGTAGGGCTAAATTTAATATCTAGAATTATATTTTCAAAAAAACCTTCTACATGAAAACCTTTGTACCTCAGAGTTAGGTAAAACTTCACCACCAATAAGGATGAGAATAAGAGCGAGGGACCTTCCTTACCCCCAGTTGAAAAAAACATGAACTTGGATTGTACAGAACATATGCTCCCACGGGGGAAAAGAAGCAAGGGGAAGAATAGGGGAATTAATGAAACAAACAATTATGGTTACCTGAGCGCTGCTTGGATGTGTACCTTCAAAGCAGACAGCCAAGACCGATGCTGACAATGTCATTCTGGGACACTATGGGCCACAGGCCAAATCCCTTGTTTTTATAAATAAGATTTTATTGGCACACAGCTACGACAATGCACTTAGAAGTTGTCTGTGTTGCTTTTGGATTTCAGTAATAGAAGTGAGTAGTTGTGATTGAAATCCTAGGATTCTAATAGCCTACAATACCACCCTGAAAGAGCCCCTTTGAAAACAGGTAAAACCCCAAAACATTCACTGTGTGGTCCTTTATAGAAAAACTACATGAACCTTTAGGGGACAGCGGTGTCACAAACAGCAGAAGTGAGCAAGGTGTATTAGTTATCTCCAGAAAACAATCAACTTATTTTCTCTGGAGAGAATCTCAGGTTATGGGACTATACTTTCACATGTAGTCCAACTGATGTCTCTGAAAGATGTTACCTTTTCTTTTCCCCTTAAAAACTACTTTGAGCTGGAGAGACAGCTCGGTGGCATAAGCACCTGCCTGGCAAGCACAAGGTCCCAAGTTCAATCCCTAGTACAAAAACAAAAAACAAAAAGCAAACCTACTTTTTTTTTTTTTTTTTGCAGAACTGGGGATTGAACTCAGGACCTTGCACTGCCAGGCAGGCACTTGTGCCCCTGAGCTATCTCCGTGGCCTGAAAAACCTACTCTGAGTATAACAATATACAATATAACAACCACTGTTAATTTTCTATCTTTTTAAAAAAAAAAACTATCATTTTTAGTGTTTATTCTCCTTAAAACAAATATATATATATATATATATATATATATATATTTCATATATATTTCTTTTTTTAAGTGTAGCTTACTCCATGCTTGCTTCTCAACAGGATTTAAGATTTTCTAAAGGTAATACTCAAAACAGAGGGCTGAGGAGATAGTTCAGTGGCATAAGCACCTGCCTGGCAAGCATAAGGTCCCAAATTCAATTCCTAATACCACAAAAAAAAAAGTCAAAGCAGACTAGGCATGAAAGTAAAGTGTGCTGACTCCTTTCAAATCCAAAATAGAGCTTTACATTGCCATGAAAAAGATACTCACTAAGAAAAAAGCAGAGGCTCTCCCTTTCCTTATTAAGCAATATAGAATAAAAAAATGAAAGAGAGGTCAAAGGAAATCGCCAAAGGTCAAACTGTGAGAGGGCTCCCAAGGCTGAGGTACAACTCAGGTGACTCGGAGCCCCAGTATTAAAGTTCAGTCCTGCAAGCTTATCCTCCAGGATTGTCCAAGCCTCCACTATGGAGACTCAGCACCATTTCTGATTCCAAGACATGGCCAGCTTTGAACAACACCCTGCTGCCTTGTGTCTCCTCACATATTCAACCCAGTGGCTGAGATAGCTGTGACCTAGAGAAAGAGCCATCAATACAATGGGGCTCCTGTAATTCCAGAGCCCGAGACCACCATCTGATGCACGCAATGCTAGTGGCTGACATTTACCCAACCCGTTACACTTTCCACACTGCGCCTCACACAGCCCTGAATACATCAGGTAGATATTAACTGCCCTTGTTTTCTAAATGAAGACAGAGAAGCTGAAGGACACTAAATTACTTGCAAGACATCCCAGGGTCAGAACTGGGCCTGGTCTCCATCATCCTGTCTCTTATTGACCACAGTCCCTAGCTATGAGAAGCAAAAGCTGTTGCTTTGGAAACCTAGGTTTGCATGTTAAAAACCATCAGCTACTTTTACAAAGAGGAAATGCCCATCTTCAATACATTTAACCACATTTTATGTTCTATTGAGAGGGAAATAGAAAAAGTGTTTAACAGCAACCTAAATAACACACATGATGGATGTTATGAGTCAGTTTCAAAAGAAACGATGAGAAGACCGGAAGGATGTAGCCTCAGAGGTCTCACTGAGATTAGTCTTTCTCCAAGTGAACCCAGAGCCTCAGAAGCATCTCACTTTTATTGAGGACTAAAAGCAGGCTAAGGAATGTGCAAAACTACTTTAGTGAAAGAGGACTACCATCTCTGTTGACTTCCACCATTTGCCTAACCCTAGGTTCACATAAATGCTAACATCAACACCCCAAGCAAGGGATCAAAGAACAGGGCACCAGCCAGAGAAGCTGTTATCTGCAACCTTGAATTCCAGATTTCCAGAATTCGATGAGACAACAGTTCTCCTCGGGCTCTGTTTATTGCTCCTTGCTCCCTCAGGACCTTAGGTTTTTGTCTCATCTCTATACAACTGTACACACCTTATAATATTTTTACTCTTGACCCCATAAGCTGAGTGTTAAATTTTGAAATGGGTTTTTCTTTTGTGGCTTCCCTGCAAGAAGTGGTTTGCTTCATACTGCCTCTTCATAAAATCAAGCATCTTTAGAGCAAAGCTGTATGTGATCTAAGTGATCACACACTGGCTCTAACTTGTGTGCACTTAATTTTTGCTAGATAGTTAAAATAAACTGAGACATTACTTGGAAATTAGGAGTTTCATATACACTATTCTTTTCCTTCAAGACAGAGTCCTGTTACATAGTTCAGGGGCTGGCCTTGGGCTCACTATGTAATTCAAGCTGGCCTCAAACTCATGGCAGTGCTTCTGCCTCAATATCCCATGTGCTGGAATTATGGGCATGTCCCACCACACCTGGCTAACCCACATTTTTTAACCTTCCTTTGAAAACTCAGAACATCCGTCAATCCTGGGCATCAGTCACCACATACCATCAGCCTAGGTAGTGAGGCGACTGCCTCTGGAAGCCAGGGCCCTCCTTGGCTTTCCAGGCGTCACCTGGGCAGAGAGGCAAGTAGAGCAGTTAATATTGTCACTGCTCTCGTGTTACTTTCTTATCCTGTAAGAAGATCTTTGACTTGCTTTTTTTCACTGCTGAGACAAAAGAGTAAAAGAAGGAACGGTTTATTTTGGCTCACAGCTTATAGAGGTTTCAGTTCACCATTGGCTGGCTCCAAGGCAGGTGTCACATAGCAGAGGGGCACTGCAGAACAGGCAGGCAGACAAAGGCAGCAAACAGCTCCTGTAATCCTACCCCAAACTATGCCAAAGCAATCAGTGTACCAATTTAATAATCACAGATGCTTAATCCCAGCATCACACAGTCTAGATCTGGCCAACTTGGAAAAAATGTCGCAAGAATGGATGCATGAGGACTTGGGGGCACACCTAGACATAAGCCATAACAATGTCTCTGAATTAAATTCACTTTTGAGGCGAAAAGCACCAATAGAATAGTGTCATTTTGATGGCCCAGCCACTCACTCCTTGAATTTTACACTATTTAAATGTGTATAATCTCTAGGCCACTGCTGTTTTATACATCATGTATAGCTGGCCATCAGTTGTAACATGCCCCAGATGCACAAGTGAGGAAGAGGTCTTCACTGGGATCTCAGACTTCCACTTCTAAGAGGTGACATGTAAAATACTTAGTAACTTAAAGAACAGGTGGGTCAAGCATTCCATGTAGGTGGCTACTGCGTTGGAACTGGACTTTCAAGGTATTCCCTACTGTCCCAGGTGATAGCTTTTGGGTGTTGATCTGTGGGAAGATGAAGGGGTAGACTTAAGGGAGGGGCAGGGGCCCACTTAGGAGAGTGTCCTAGTTTTTATTTTTTAATCACCTTTATGTAAGCAGAAACATCAAGATACAAATGCCTGAACTTGAATAAAAAGCAGACAATCTGAATAGACATACAACAGGTAAAGAAATGAAATCAATAATTTACAACTTTTTCACATAGCTAAGTTCAGGCCCAAGTATTTCAGTTGTAAATTCTATCAAACTATTTAAGAAGAATCAAAATAAATGTTTCACAAATTCACAGATGAGAATCCTATCCAAGTAATTCTATGAGGCCAGAACTACCTCGTTACCAAAGCAAGACAGATATCAAAGAAAAAAAAAAAAAAAGACACTAGCCTTCATGAATATAGACTTGAAAGTCCACCGAAGATACTGGCAACACAAAATCTCAAAATAAACAAAAAGGATTATACATTACAAGTGAGGATGACTTATCCTAGAGGTGGAAAATTGGTTTAACATAGGAATTAATTAATGTAATTGTTGCTGTGACAAAATATCCCACACCCCAAATTAAGGAAGAATAAGACATGCTTATTAACATTTTACAATTTGAACATTGTATTACATTAGAAACATGACATTTTGCCCCTGAGCATCCCCCTTCCTGAACATTTCTTTGAGCGAAAGGCATTTTAGCCCATCTCTAAGAGTTGCCAAAGTCCTAAGACAGCGGTTCTCAGCCTGTGGGTCACGATCCCAGTGGGGGTCAAACAACCAAAACACAGGGGTCGCCTAAAGCCATTCTGAATCATAACTACAGCAAAATTATAGTTTTGAAGTGGCCACCAAAATTATTTTTTGGTTTGGGGTCACCACAACATGAGGAACTGTATTGTGGGGTCACAGCATTAGAAAGGTTGAGAACCACTGTCCTAAGAGTTTCAGCATTTCCGAAAAGTCCAAGTTCCAAGCCTCCAAATTCTAAGACAAACTCTTAGCTGTGAGCCCCTATACAAATGAAAAGTTGAACACTCCCAACATTCAATGGCACAAGATAAACATACCATTCCAAAAGCTATACAGAGCAGGACACAAAGCATTGGGACCAAAGCAAGTCCAAAATCCAGAAGGGCATACATGAAGTCCTATAGTTCCATGTGGAACATATGAAACAACCTGTAATGAATTGTGAGCTCCAAAAACCTTACATGGTCTCATCCCTACAGCACTTCTGCTGGTATCTGTCATGGCTTTTCTCTGGAACTGGCTTTGATCTCTCCTTAAGCAATCCACATTTCTGGCTTTTTCAAACTTCTGAGGTTTCCACTGAACAGACTTCTCACTCACAGTCTTCCCAGGAGCACACTGCCTGGCCTCCCAAGGCCTTCTGAAATCTCAGTGGAAGCCTTCTTAATCTCATATTTTCCATGTGCCTAAAACTAATTCCATGTGGGATTCCATGTGAATATCTGACACACAAAATGAATGAAGGAAATGTTTACTTAGCTCACAGTTTAAGGTTTCTGTCTATCCTTGTCTGGCTCCCAGGTAGAGTGGCACATGGCATAGAGCAGCAGTTTATGGCAGCAGAAAACAACCAAGAGCAAAGGGAAAGGCAGCAGCTGCAGTTTCTAGCAAGCCTCTCTCCCCTCTTTACATTGTGAATAAGCTTTCCTTGGAGCTGGAGGGTGGTGTAGAACTGTGCCCTGTATACAGGATGAGAATATTTATAAACCAAGAATCCTAGCTCCCTGTTGACTCACTTATTTAAACTTCTAAGCTTCTGAAGTTGACACCACATATCAAGCAGTACAGTACTATACTATCTCAATAGACAAGAAGACAAAAACCACATGTTCATCCATTGGGAAAATTTTTGGCAAAATAAAAGACCTATTCATGATAAAAAAAACTTCCTCACCTAATAAAGATCTGATTTTAAAACAACTAAGTCTAGTATCACATGGTGAACGTTTGAATGTTTTCCACTCAAGATTTTTAAAAAAGGCAAGAAGGGGCCCGGCAGGATGGCTCAGTGGTCCGGAGCGCCTGCTTGGGTAAGCTTGGGCTGCTTCAGGGACCGCGGTTCAATCCCCGGCACCACGTGCTGCACCAGCCCTGCCCTCTGGGCGGGCTGGGTTGGCCATAGAAATGAGTGAATAAACAAACAGAGGTTCTGAAACAAGAATTAAAAAAAAAAAAAAAGACTTAAAAAAAAGGCAAGAAAATAATAAAATAAAAATAATAAAACAAGGCAAGAACACATTCTCTCTCTGCTTGTATTCAAGATGGTAATGAATATTTCAGCCAGTGCAATAATGCAGAAAAGATCAGTAAAGGCATGCAGATTAGAAAGGAAAAAGTCAAACTTTCTATACGATGGCATGTTCTGTATGTAGAAAATTATTCCAAGGTATTTAGAAAATACAAATAATACCTTTCTAGACACAAATTTAATAGGGTGACAGAATGAAAAATAATTTTTAAAGTTATATTTCCAGTAAATAACCTGAATGGGGTTCAAGAAGCACTTCATCCATAGTGGTATCAAAAAATAAAATACTTCAGAGTAAATATAAAAGCAAAAGATATATACATTAAAAATTAAAGAAATTTAAGAAAAAAAATTCTATGGAGAGACATTCTATGTTCATATATCAGAAGTCTCAATATTATTAAGATGCAATGTTCCTCAAATTGAACTCTGGATTTAATGAAATCCCTAGAAAAATATCAGCTACCTTTTTTTTTTTTTTAAAGAAATTAACAATATGATTTTTAAATTTTGATGAAAATGAACTCAAAATAGAAACCACATTAAACAATAAAAGTTGAAAGTACTCACATTCTTCAATTTTAAAACTTACTGCAAAACTACAGTAATCTAAATAGTACTATACTTTACAAAATTTCAGTAAAAATTCTAGAGATATAATAGAAAGAGTAGTGAAAATGATTATGTCATATATTTGAAACTTTCTCAAGGAGTAGATCTTACATATTCTCATCACAAAAAAGTTGTAATTATATCAGGCAATAGATGATGTGAGTTAGCTTGATTGTGGAATCATGCCCTTAGTATACTTATATCCAAACCCAATGTTGTACACCTTAAAGAATGTTGAAGTTTTCACAGTTATAACTCAGAGAAGCACAGGAAAAACCTCCAACAAAGTGGTGCAACACTAGCATAAGGATCAACATAAAAAAATATTGAAGATCTGAGAACCCAAAATTAAACTGTGACATATAATATGGCTACTTAGTGTGTGTTGTATTGGGGAATCAAGTCCAGGGTCTGGTATATTGATTTTTTTTTTATAAATGTGTCAAGATCATTCAGTGGGGGAAACATTACTGCCTCCAATAAATAATGCTAGGAGGGCTGGAGAGATAGTTCAGTGGACTAAAGCACCCATTTGGGCAAGCATAGGGGCCATCGTTCAATCTCTAACACCATATGCCACACCAGCCCCACCCCCAGGGTGGGTTGAACTGACCACAGAGTCCTGGCATGGTGGTGCATGCCTATAATGCCAGCATGGGGAGGTTGAAATTAGGAGGATCACCATGAGTCTGAGCTGCATAGTGAGATCCTGTAACAACCAAGTACATTATATACATACATACATACATACATACATTTATGTATGTATGTTACGAAAACTGGAAAGGCACATGTAACAGAATGAAGCTAACTCCTACTTCACATGTAGGTAAGAATTAACCTCAAACATATCAAAGACCAAAAGTGAGAGCTAGAATTATTGTAGAATTGTTGGGAAACATCGAAGTCAATCTTACGAGCTTGGGTTAGGCCAAGATTTCTTAGATTCCAAACAAAGGTACATGATAGGAGAAAAAAGATCAACTGTATTTAATGAAAAATTTAAACACTTTTTTGTTTCAAAGGATAACATTACTAAAATTAAAAGACAACCTACACAATCAGAGAAAAATATTTCAAAGCATATATCCAATAAAAGGCTTTTATCCAGAATATATCAAGAATATTTGGAGCTGAAGAGACACTGTGGCACAAGTGCCTGCCTGGCAAGTGCAAGGTCATGAGTTGGAACCCTAATCCCACACAAAAAAAGAATATTTGTAATGCATCATAAAATGAAAATAACTCAATTAAAATATATAAAATAGTTGGATTGACATATTACAAAGAAGATACATATACATGGACAATAAATATGAAAAAGATAATATTATTAATCATCAGCAAAATACAAATCAAAACTACACTATGATACCATATCATATCCACCAGAATGGTGATAATAAAAAAAAGTGAGACCTAAGGCATGGTGAGGATGTGGAGAAATTGAGCTTCTTATTGTCTTCTAGTGGAAATGAAAAACAGCATACACAGCTTAGAAAGCACTGTGGTAGTCCTCAAGCATAGCTGCATTCTGGTATGACTCACCAGGTTCACTCCTGCAAACTGTGTACGTATCCAAGAGCGTGGATAACACAAGTTTACATTAAAAAAATACATACATCTTTATATCTGCGTTAGTCATAAGTGAGAGACTGAAGGCAACCCAACTGTTTGTCAACAGGTGAATGGATAAACAAAATGTGTCACTGACACATAGTGGGTTATTATTTGAGAAAAGTGGTAATGCATACAACATGAGTACATGTCCACAACATTATGCTAAGTGCAAGATGCCAGATGTCAAAGACCTTAAACCTACTGTATGATTCCACTGATTCTGAAATGTCCAGAGATGGCCAATCTACAGAAACACAAAGTTTATAAAAGATTTTCTGGGGCTGTGGATATCAAAAGGGAGCAGTCTCCAGATGGGGACAAGGTATCTTTTCAGGGTGATGTAAAGTTTTTAAAGTTGGAACGTGATGATGGTTTTATAATTAAATTTTCAAAAATAATCATCTGCTGTATTCTTAAAATAAGTGAATTTATAGTCCATAACTAATACTTTACTAAATATTAAAGGAAAGAGATCAAGAGATTGGTGCATGAGGGAATGGAGGGAAGAGAAAGGGAAAGAAGAAAATAATCAAGATGTGTCACATACCTGTACCAGCTTCACACAAGAAATACAAACATTATACAGTGCATACATAGACTAATTTAGAAAATGAATAAATAAAATATAGCCATGGAACTACCATGCAGTTTTATGTGTAACTCTGGCTCTTATAAGTCATGGAACTACAAGACTTTCACCCAAAGACACTATGGAAGATGCCCTCAACTCTTCAAGATCAAACTAAAGTACACAGTCTTGCTGCACAGAGGGATGATTGCTCCGCATTCAGTGACCAGCACCTAATGAGGTTCCAAGAAATGCTTGCTAGATGACCAATGAGCCCAATCTTATAGTAAGATTTTCCTCCCTAAATACCTTACCCACCTGATATCTGAAACTCAAATGATTAAATTATTTTCTTTTTTTAAATTTTTATTTTATTTATTTTTTTCTTGTTTCAGAACTTTTTGTTTGTTTATTTATTTATTTTTATGGCTGGCTCAGCCTGCCCCGAGGGCAGGGCTGGCTCAGCATGTGGTGCCGGGGATCGAACCGCGGTCCCTGCAGCCACCTAAGCTTTCCTCAGCAGGCGCGTTAGACCACTGAGCCATCCTGCCGGGCCCCTAAATTTTTTTCTTAATGAAAAAAAAAATTAAATATATTGCCCAAATCTCCAGGGGTAAGCCAGGATTGGATAGCCAGTAACAAGTATCTCCTTGATGCTGTACCTTACTGAGAGGAGGGATAGTTTGGGGGGTGGGCATTGGGAGGCTTAACTAATCTATAGCAGTCATGTAGAAGGAGAAAGACTGGAAAGGTGTAAATAAGGCCTTTCAACACCATTGCCCAGACGTGACAGGAGCCACGTTCATTTCATTGCATTTCCTTTGCTTCCATAACTCCAAGCAGGCTGGGCTACCCAAGTGCTCAGCGGGATAACATTGGGCAAGTACTGCTATCTGCCATACCCGTCTACTGCAGTGTGGGAACCTTGTCTTAGAGCAGCAGACTTCTCCCTCTACCTACTGAGAAACCACTGGTGGACACCTGAGGGTGGATGAATTTGATTCTTTGTAGCAAGTTTTGAACAAAAACGAAGATAAGTAGGAGACAAACACCCTGTACAGCATCCGCTAAGCCCTTTGCTCTTCTGCGGGAGGCTCTCCTTGGGCTTTCCCACCACTGAGCATGGCCTCTGGTACACTTGGGCAGCTTCCTGAGCATGGGAGGAATTGTTTTGACTCAGAAACAGCTCAGGTGAAAACCTCCAGTCCGAATAAAAATGTATCTCCTGATAATCTTTCAATCACAAGGTTTCAGTGGAAATTCCTACACTTCAGTTGTGAAGAATCAGAACACACTTAAATTTTGAGAGGCAAAGAGAAATAAAATCACCTTTACTATCATAATTATATCACACTCACCCTTGACAAAATACAAATTTGTATGGCTAATCTCAAAAACTATAAAGAAACACAGCAATATTTCTGTCATTCAGCAGCCGTAAAGCTCCTTGGATAAAATGTCTTGAGAGGCTAAGTTACCAATCTATATACATCAATATTTATATTATTGCACTCCTGAGCTTCTGGCCTCTGCCCTTGGTTCTTAAATTACACTGCCAGTTTTATCATTTTATTTTTCTCAAGCCTCACACATTTTTATTTTTCTAAGGACCTTCAACTTGCCAGGCACATGCTTATGTCACTGAGCTATATCCTTGGCCCCCTATCATCTTCTCATACACCTCTCTGAAGGTATCTCTCCTTTTAAAAATGTGTGATCAAAGTCCTTAATTCTGGCATCACTGGCTCTTCATGCAACTTCTCATTGCTTGTAAAAATAGTACTAAGGGCTAGGGATGCAGCTCAGTTGTAGAGTGTTTTCCTAGCAAGCACAAGGGCCTGAGGTCAGCATTCCCCTCCTCCCCCCAAAAAAGCCAGATTGGTTTAATATAGAAAACATTATTATTTTCACCCAGGTTCCTAAACGAGCTTTCAGCCAGGGAGATAGCTCAGTAAAATACACGCTTGCCTGGCAAGCGCCAGGTCCTGAGTTCAATCCTTGGTACCACAAACAAACAAACAAACAAACAAATAAATAAATAAATAAATAGACATCAAATAAGCTTTCTGCTGAGGTAAGAGTCAACCCCTCCTTTAGGTTGTCTGACATGCTCACAGACTGGATCTCCCTCTGAAGCTACTTCTGGCTGAAATCTTGGCAACTGTTACCCTACTGAGGCTCTAGGAATAACTCAGCTTACACATAGCTGAGCCTCTAAGGTATCCATGACTTCTAAAAGTCATCTGGGCAATGTGACAAGTCCACAAGTTTAAATTTCAAAGTTCTGAGCTTCATTCATCTAAAGCTATGATACGAATTTTCAAAGAACAATGCATTACATCCCTATATAGAAGTTAACGACTACCACTAAAGAAATAGCTGTTCTTGCTTAGCAGCACAAGTATTTCCCTGTACTGTGATAGTGTAGTTTTAGTAAGAAATATTCCACTTGAAAGTATAAGCGCTTAGGCTTCTTCAGGGGCAGGGGATGTATCCTACATAAACTATCTGCTGATTCTGCTTCACATACCACACATACCAAATCCAGTGGCTTGGCCACTGGGAGCTGTCTCTGTATTTCTTAATTTACAAATGTATACTGATAGGTTCCAGGCACAGCAGAGAAACAGGCAGAAGGAAAAAGAGAAAGAGGCTTTATTTTCTTTGAGGAGATGGAAAGAATTTGGGGAGGTCAAGAAATTCTCTGAGCTGGAGGAAGAGAGGCTGTGGCTTTTCTGACCTTTTGCCTGGGGAGGAGTTTGAAGGGGGTGTTTAGATATACCTGAGGGAGCTGATTGGGGGGTCTTCCCTGAGGCGGCAGGGAAGGGTGAAAGTAAATTATGTCCTGGGCTGAGTAGGAGAAGAAGGGGGAAGGTGGTCTTTTGTCTTAAAGGCATCAGCCATATTAGATGACCACCATAATGATTTTAGCAGTTCATGGTAGGGCCAGAACCTATCATATACAAAATTTGGGGTAAATCGTTTATTTGGCCAGATACAGACTTCAAACAACAATCTTCGTTATAATTAAACATCACAATATTATCTAAGTCCATATTTATGCAACAATAATAACAAAACCCCTCATCCTCCCACTCTGTGCCTGTTTTCTCTGCTTTTCCTCTGATACTCCTTTGAAATTAGCCAAACCTGGAAAAGTTTCTTTAACTCTCCAAATCTCCAACTAGGTCGTAAAATCCTGCCACTTTACCCAGTCAGCTTGAGACTCTCCATTTCTTTTCAAGTGAATCAATCTTGAGTCGATTGGCCTGCTTGGCTTCAGCTGTATGAATTTGGAGATTCTTTGTATAGATTGATAACCATAAAAAAAGTCTGAAATAGGGCAGTTCCTAAGTTAGAACGGCCTTTTCCCATAAAGCATTCTGCTACCTCACAAAACTCAAAGAATGAATGATAGAGCGTTCACCAATAGGGAGTGGAGAAGAGTATTTTGTCTAAGTTTGTAACCCAATCCTTGGGAGCCAGAGGTGGGAGTTTTAAATAGAGTTGCTTTTCTTCCCTTGGAATTTTCTTAAAGTGGTATCACTGCCTCTTGGTTTCAATTCTTGCGAGGAGTGCAAAATTTGCTCTATAAATTAGAAGATTCCCTCATTATTTTGAGGCAAAAATATGTAAAGTGACTACAACTTTAGAGAACTTCCAAGAATGGTCGTAAGATATAATTATATGTAATCACTGTACAACTTAGTCAATTTGAGGTTATAAAAGTAATTTCTACATTATTTCTTTTTTGTATGAGAGACAGCAGATATTAATGGACTGGAAACCAGTATTTCTCTTTATGAAAGGTAACAAGCTTGACTACTTTTGCTTAAAAATTTTGTTTTATCTTTATTTCACTCTTAGAATATTAGAACAGGTCTTAGTTTCATAGGCTAAGAACTTTTTATTTTACACAAACTAAGTTTCCTTATTTTAAGTACCGCAAAATATTTACAGTATTATGAAACTATAAACGGTCTTAGAAATATAGGACCTATATTATGCCACATTTCATTAACTCCTGGAGACCAGATAGGATAGGGATTTGAGAAATACTCTATAACGAACACTTTATTTTGCAATTGGCGTTTTCACTTAATATAACTCAGCCTTCTCGTTTATTCCTTGCTAAAAGTCAGCCAACATAAAACTAGCTGGTTATAATGTTAAGGTTAACTTAAAAGCAAATATAAGCCTTTAGCAAATTAAGACATCAAGATGTTCAAAGGACAAAAATTAAGTTTTAGAGGATGATAAAAAATATTTTAAAAAGTGTTCCTGTACAGTGCTTGGATCCTCCTCCCCACCAGAATGAAAGCCTGTTTTTCAAGTATCCGCTGAAATGGGAATTTTCATCTTGAACACCTGACAGCCTACTTAGTTGTGTTAAGAGCTGCCACGATATTTAACCTTCTAAATAGTTATGATTTTTTTTTAAATTGTTTCGACGACGATGCTCGTGTGCGGTACTTATCGGTGGCACTCCCTGGGAGGGAGCCTGCATCCAGCACCTAGCCTCAGGGTTCGCTGACCAACTCCTTTACTTAAAGCCACCGGCCTCAGATTTTAATTTGTTGGTCGGTATAGTGACGGTATCTGTGTCACGGGGCTGTGGACAACGAGACTGTCGTCTCTCAAAATATGAATAGAACAAGCGCTCGAGCGCGTGAGTGATATGTGAATGAATAAACAAATTAGTTACTGGTGGTTGGTGAAGTTGCCACCGCTGATTTACACTTCTGCGAAGCTGAGCAAAAAGCCACTCTCTCAGACATCCAACCCAGAATCCAAGCCGGAAGCAAGAGCAGATGAGTGGGTGGAGCCAGTCTAGAAGAGCATTCTTTCAGCCAATAGGAGCATCGCTAGGAAAACGAACCTCTAACCCCACCAATCGTGCAACCGCGAGAACTAAGGCGAATTATCGCGAGGTTCCACCGCCGCGGCAAAGCGCAGTTTTCCCAACTCGCAGCAGCGCGAGTTCCGCCCCGCCCCAGCCCCGCCCCCGCCCTGAGCCCCACCTCACCCCGCCCGACGCTCCGGCTGGTTTTCCACCGCCGGCTGCGCTCCGGAGCGCTGGCTGGTCTGGCGCTGAGGTGAGTAGTGCTGCCGCGTCGTCGTCGGGAGGATCGCGTGTACCCCGGCCCATTGCGCGAGGGGGACCTCCACATCCCTGAAATCGCCGGGTCGCGGCGATTGGGACTCCGGGCTGTCTGGCCTCGCCCTGCGCAGCCCCTCGCCCCTCGCCCCTCACCCCGCGGTCCTAGAAACCCCTGGCCGGTGACCCCTGTCCATGCTCGCAGCTTCCACACGTAACGCCCTTAGCCTGGAAGCTCGAGTGTTTGCCTCAGACTTCTGCTAGCGTTCGCGAGTACTGAGATTACCTTGCTACGAATGCGTTTGATAAATAGTTTATAATATCCTTTGATCACCCAAGTTAGGAAGTTGAAGGAGGATATTTTATCTCTTCAGGGGACTCTTTTCCTATAAAACACTCCTTCACGTGTTCGAAATTTCCTTAAAACGTGAATTTTTGAAAAATGAAAGATTGATGTTCACTCACCAGTCTACGCTGATTGCTTTAACTATAGACATGAGGTAGTGGAGGGGACTGGGGAAGAAAATGATCCAGTGAAACGCAGTCTCTTGCAAATGAAAATAGAGAAAACAGTGAGTGTTGATTATTGGCATTATTGACTTCATTTGTTTGGATTTTAATCTCGTAATCTGTCTTTATAGCAAATGTCTTGCAACAACAGGAGCTTTCATTTGTATTGATGTCTCTCCCAGTCGTTGTAGCAATTTAACAAGGTGTAACATTTTGGAGACAACACTAGCCCAGGCTTTCAGAAAGAAAGCTGTCAGGTTAGAGTCAATTATCTTGTTGAATCTCACTGAGTGTGGGTTTTGGACACAGTTTGACTTTATAAAGTGAAGTCTTTCTATGTAAGCGATGTTTACCGCTTACGTGGTGAAAGGAAAAAGTCTTGGCTACGTTAAAGTGTGTGTCAGACTACATTGTAGGGTGGTGTGCAGGCTTTGTTGAGAGGCCACTTGTGTTGTGATTTTGCAGTTACCTGCTGAGAAACTCAGGTATAAAGTGCACACAGTATCCATTGCAGTTCATGATTCTGAGGACTAGAGATGGTTCATATAGGTAACAAGTTCTTGTTCTTGACATGGGTAAATACGAAGTCAACTTCCTAACATTCCACAAGTTTCTAGTTTCTTCCTCCATTCTTTGGCTGTTTGAAGTCCCCATCTCCTTACTGGGCATTGAATCCAGAGCTTTCCTGCTACCCAGCCCAATTTTACATTTTTTATTTTAAGATGCAGTCTCACGAAGTTGCCCACGCTGGGTTTGAACTTGCAGTTCTTCTGCCTCAGCCTTCCAGACAGCTGGGATGAGATGATAGGCGTGTACCACTTCCAACCTGAATCCTTACTTTGGACACTGGGCTAGATGCAGGTGTCTGAGCAGGAGCAAAGGAGCACAAGCTCTGCCTTCAGGGTTTTACAGGGTTCTTGGCTAGACTGACAAAACAAGCACACCCTTAAATATACAAATGACAAATTGTGCAGAGTCCTGGGAAGGAAATCATACAGCTGGCTTGTCCTGAAAGAATACTAGGAGAATGGTTTAAGATATAGAAGTGGTGTCTGAAACCTAAAGAAGGATGGGATGGTGTTTATCGTGGTAGAGAGCAGCAAGTGCCAAGAGTCCAGGACAGGTGGCAGCTGCTCCCTGGTGGAAAGCCAGGCACAGGGCCACAGCCCGGACTGGAGAAGTGGGGCTAGCCTGGTGGGGAGTTGGTAAGAATTGGACTTTCTGAGTAAGCAAGTTATGTAAGGTCGTTGGATGTGTGTTTTCAAAGGCTCTCCTCTGATCAGTGGGTAGGAAGGGGCACAGAAGAGACCCATAATAGGGTTGGCCCAAACAGATGAGAGTGGCTGTGGTGTTGGCAGTTGGAGAGGTGTGGGTAGGACTAAGATGTATTTTGGAAATGGAGACTGCTTGCCTTCTGATAGCTTGAAGATGCAGGTGAATGACAGGATGGACCTATTCTTGACTTCCAAGTTTCTGGCCTGAGCTGGACAGACAGAAGCATCCCCCCACCCTGTACTGAGAATGGGTTCAGATTGGCCATGAAAATTACTGGTGCTGTGTGGATATATTAAATTAGCTATGCTTGTGGAACATCGAAGCTGCTTCCAGTTTACTAATTAAATGAATAATTACCTAGAAAACTTTTGTACACAGATTGATGCTAGTTATCTAGTTGCACTTAGTTTTAGAGAGACAGTATCCAAGAGCTAAGTCACATAATATGTCTCATAATGTGCTTAACAAAGTTTGTAAGGGAGGAGGCTTGCAGCTTAGATCAGTGGTTTAAGTGCCTGCACAGGCAATCCCAGTCAGGCACAGGAGTTGGAGGTTCAATCTCCAGACCCACCCTTAAGGCTGCTTGAGCCAGCCCCCCCACCCCAAAAATAATGTGCATAAAGTGAATGGGTAGAAGAGAGAAGAGATATGGTAAAATGTTGTATTAAGGATATTACCAAATATTTTGTATTATCTTTTTTACATAGATTGGAAAGTGCTGCCTTATTAGGTAGAAATTAAGAGTTTAGAAATTATAGAAACTGAAGACTTTGGCATTAACTCTCCGTGAAAATTGTTTTCTTTTATTTATTTATTTATTTATTTATTTATTTATTTTTTGTGAAAATTGTTTTCTTAAGGAAAAAAGGTTCTGTACTTTACTTTTCGTCCCCCCGCCCCCATAGGGAGTTTGGGAAAGATGCCCGGGAAACAGATTTAGAGCCTTCTAGGAAATTTTAGCTTTGTAGTTGTTTTACCACTTCCTCAGTATCTTGTGGAATCTTGTGGGTCTGTGCCTGTAAAGAACCCACACTCTGAAAGCCCTGTGGCCTGCTGTCAAACGTTTGCTTTTAATCTCTTTTGAGCTGCTCCACAGAGGCAAATTAAGGAAGCCTGAAGCCTGTTTCTTTTTGTGTTAAGTAATAGTGTAATTTGTTTTAGCTCCATGTCCAGCCAGTAAAATGTCAAATGTTATTTTTTTTGCTGGCCTTCCCAATTTTGTGACTAGAAGAAAATGTGAAATAATTTATACTGGACTCAGGCTTTTCTGTTTATATGTTGATTGTTGAATCTATCTTATGTCTTGGCCACCTGAGACACAGAGGGATTAAGATGGAATAATACAGGGTTATGGTTTCCAAAGGCTGTGTTTTCTTCTTTTTTTCACTGGAATAATTTGAAATAATAAAATTAGGCAATCTTCGACCTATTTCCTTGCTACTTGTGATGATCTGCAAATCTAAAAAGAAAAAGGAAAGAAAAGATAAATAAGTTGGAATATAGGACAGAGTTTAGTTATTAGGAAATAAAGGGAACTAAGCTGTTAGTGATTTAAATAGAAATATTTTTTTTTATTATTTTTAAAAAAATTTGGGGGGTTGGAGAGATAGCTGTGTGGCACAAGTGCCTGCCTGGCAAGTGCAAGATGGTGAGTTTGAACCCCAGTCCCGCAAAAGTAAGTAAGTAAGTAAATAAATAAATAAATAAAATTTAAATTTCTTTTTTTATTTTAAGGAACAAAAACTAAAATAGATAACTAACAGAAAGCAATGTAAGACAGTACAAATGGTAGAGAAATTCAGAACAAGAATGGAATTTTAACAATGATTGCTTTCAACATATTATCAAATTTGTTGCTCAGAAGAAATACATTTTTAAAATATTTTTCCTAACTTTAAATATAACATAAAACAATTTAAAAGAAAATAGGCCTTAGTGCCTTTGACTTATAAGCTTTTCCTTTTGGTTGTATGATGTACAATTTGTCTTTCTTCTGGGCAGACTTCAGATCTAAAAAGTATTATTCTGGGGCCAGGGAAATAGCTCAGTAGAATAAGCACTTGCCTGGCAAGTGCAGGGTCCTGAGTTCAAACCCTGGTACCACAATAAATAAATAAATGGATGAATGAATGAATGAATGAATGAATAAATGTAGTTTTCCGTTAGGACTCTTTCTGGTAAGTAGCAAACATAGCTTAATCCAGGTATTTTTGTTGTTTAACTTCCTAAATATATATGACAATTTTAGTTGTCATAAGTGGAAATATACAGGGAAGAATATGAAATAATTTGAGAACTCTTATAATGATTGTTTGTTACTCTCTTATATAGACATGGACCAAGTTGATCACATGTAGCGCCCCAGCATGCCTGACGGGGTTGGTTCAGTCATGGCTTCCGAACTTTGCAGGGCGATCTCTGTGGCAAGGCTTGAAAAGCACAAGAATTTGTTCTTAAACTATCGGAACCTCCACCAGTTCCCTCTGGAGATACTGAAAGGTGAAGCGCTGCACTACGTGGAGAGACTCTATATGAAGAAGAACTCCCTTACAACCCTGGTACAGTACTATATTCCATTTAAGGATTTTTTTTTTTTGTGTGTGTGTGTGTCTGTGTGTATGTGTACCAGATATCATACTGAGGACCTTGCTCTTGCCAGGCAGGTGCTTATCCCGCTGAGCTAGCTCTCTGGCTTATATAGCATTCATTCATTCATTCATTTATTTATTTTAACATTATGGCCAGCTCAGCCTGCCCTGGTGGTGGGATTGGTGCAGCATGTGGTGCTGGGGATTAAACCACGGTCCCTGCCATAGCCTAAGTTTGCCTAAGCAGGCAGGCACTTTAGACCTCTGAGCCATCTAAATGCTAGCTGGCCCTCATATAGCATTTAAAACTATCTATAAATGTGGTCCAGACAAAGATGTATCTCATGTAGCCTGAGACAGTCACACCAAGTTGTATAGCCTTTCTTATACACAAATCATCAGGGTCTCTGCTAACAGGAGGTTACAGGACAAATTTTGTGCAAGAATATTCACTAATATGCTATTTGAAAATTAATCTCTAATTTTAAAAAAAAGCTCCATTTCCTTTAGCATGTGCATATATCCTGGCTGTGGATTCTTTGTGTTTTAAGATTCCTGTGAGATTTGGGAATGTTAAAGTGTCTTTCAGACTAGTTAAAAATATGTGTAGGTGAATAACCTTGTTAGATGACTTTGACTTATAGGCATTAAAAAGGAATGATTTGAAGATGAAGAGATATGTTTGAGAAGCTTAGTGAAGCATTTGAGTGTTAACAGAACAAATGGAAACCTTTATGCCTGCCCTGTGAAAATCAAAATGATTTTGAATGGGACTATTATATAATAGGTTAGAAAAACAATTTTGCCCTAAGAATAATTTTCATTCTAACCTAAGTTGTATTACATATGAATTAAAGAAAGCATTTAAATTTTTTCCAGGAAATTTCTTAATCAGGCTTTTATTCCCACTGCTTATTATAAAATTTTATTTTCATTTGAAATGAACTTACTTTATGTGGCCTTTTCTAGTTATCGTTTAACATCCTTTGAATGTTGTACTTGACTTCTAGTTGCAACTAATTTTAGGTAATTTGTGAGGTGTGGGGTTTTTTATTTTGTTGTTGTTGTCGTTGTTGTTTCTTTTTTTATGAATTGACCCTGTGCTAGTTGAGACATGTGTCAATTTGAGAAGTTTAGAAGTTCAGTAAGTGACTCAGCAGGGAGCCAGGATTCTTAGTTTGTAAACATGTGCATCCTGTGCAAGAGGAGGGCACTGACTTTTGTGAGTTCTACAGGATCAGAGGGGAGAAACTTGCTAGAAGCAGCAGCTACTGCCCTTCCCTTTGCTCTTGGTGGTTTTCTGCTGCCACGAACTGCTGCCCTCTGCCATGGGCCACTCTGCCGTGGAGCCAGCTGAGTATGGACTGAAACCTCCACAAACTTTAGCTAAATAAACCTTTTCTTCCTTCATTTTGAGTGTTAGGTATTTGTCCCAGCAACAAGTGAAAAGTAACCCTGCGACCCCTTAGTTATTC
Organism: Myocastor coypus; assembly: GCA_004027025.1. Lineage (NCBI taxonomy): Eukaryota > Metazoa > Chordata > Mammalia > Rodentia > Myocastoridae > Myocastor > Myocastor coypus. The sequence goes on along the minus strand of PVJA010003404.1, from coordinate 51,141 downwards.
TTTATATTGGGCTTCCCTATATATTTGGAAAATATATCTTACTGGTTTTATATATATGGCATATGTTCCTGGAAAAGTTTTATTTAATCTGAGTGGGTAGATAGCATTATCAAGTTTATCTTTGCTGTATCTTGAAATAGATACATATCTTTTATTTTTAGTGCTTGGCACATTGGTACATATATTAAATGCCTAGATTTTTAAAATTAGATTTTCAGCTTTTGAATTCAGAAAATCTATAGCTATCTATATATAAGCTATATGAATTTTTTTTTTTGCAAACTCACCATTGTATGATAGGAAAACACATTTCTCTGAAGTTTTTTAAGCCTATGGAGAAGAGATAATATAAGAAATATTGTCAAAAATGATAATACAGATTCTCCCATGTTATTTATGAGTAAAAAATACAAGTACATTACTAGCTCAGTCATAGCTCTATCAAATAGAATTTCTGTGAAGAAATTAACTTTTGCTTATAAAAAGTGAGCTTGGTCTTGGGCAGTTGGGTACCTGCATTTTTCTAATTGTTAAAGTAAGTATCTAGTGCACAATTAGATCATTTTAATGGCTCATAGCATACATTTTGAATTCACATATGCCATTTTTCTAAGCATTAAAGATTAAATAGTTGTACATGTTGATAATACAAGGTGCATTTTATTTTAATTTCTTCCTTTTGGCATTTAAAACATTTGATTCTTGGGTAGCAAAGAATTTTTCAAAGTGCCGCAGGGCATTGGGGGGTTGGCCTTACTTAGAAGTGCAGGGGAAAAAAATTCAGTCCTTCTTTTCCTCACAAAACTGATTTAATCGTGATTATCCTGTGTCAAAGAATCTGGAGGAATATAGTGGTATCTCAGTTACTCATCTTTCATTGCTGGGACGAACACCTGACACCCAAAATGAAGGTGTATTTAGCTTACATGTTACTGGAAGTTTCAGTGTACACTTAGCTGGATCCAAGGCAGAGGCCAGTTCATGGCGGCAGAGCAGCAACAATAGCAACAGAGAGCAACAATGGTAACAGAGACAGGCTCTGTTGTTTCTGTTATATTCAGGGTCTCTACCTCCAGCTGGATGTAGTGCTCACACCCATAATCCCACTCTTGGATTACCCATAATCCCAGTGGATCATGAGTTAATCCCAAACTGCTGAAGTCCCTACCCCATGACTGTGTGAGGTTTTGGGAGGAAAACTAGACACAAACCATAACAATTTTGTAGCTCATAAATGATAGGGATAGGGATAGCGGGGTGCTGTGAACTGGAGTAGTCATCCCATTCTCTGTTTCTCATACAAGGACAGCTTCCTGTATCGATTTTGAAAGCAGGTGAAGAAATACTTGCCCTAGACTGCTCTGAACAAGCCACTTTTAGAGTTTTTAGAATATTTTCTGATGTTACAGGTAAAATATAGTTTCTATAGGACATTTAGTTTTTAAAATTTGACTTACTGTTCAAAAGGATGGGGCATCATTAGAAACATACACAGTCTCACAGTATGGATTTCACTGAACCATTGCTGTATTTGAAGCTTAGGGCCCTTCCAGTCATTTTTCACATTGTGTTGTTTCATGCTAGCGCTGTCTCGGTATGTGAAACCTTGTCCTCTCCTCTCCCACCCTGCACCCCATGAAGCCTCTTGCTGGGAAGAGAGGTAGTCTCCAGCATATGGCCTTGACGTTGCTTGGGCCACTGTGGCTCATCTTTGTAGGATGATTGTTGTATGGCAGAGGTTCAGAATTTGGGATTGGCCCTACTTAGGAGCATAAGGAAAAAAAAGCCAATCCTTATTTTTCTTACAAAACTGACTTAATCATGCCACATGTCAAAGAATCTGGAGGAATATATTGGGTAGTTCATAAATGACAGAAATTTATTGCTCACAGTTTTGGAGACTGGAATTCCTAGATCAATATCCCTGCAGAGGGGCTTAGATAGCTCAGTAGTTTAAGTGGCTGCCTGGCAATTACAAAGACCCGAGTTCAGTCCTGCTAGCCTATGCCATGCCAACCACAGAAACCGGGCATGGTTATGCATGCCTGTAATCTCAGCACTGGGGAGGCTGGGGCGGGAAGATCACTATGAGTCTGAATTGCGTAGTGCGAACCTGTTTAAAAAAAAAATCCTGCAGAATTGGAATGCAACATATCCTCATAAGGTGTAATAACAGTACCTCTCCTGTGCCTGTTTCCTAAGGACACTAGACCCATTCTGGAGACCCCTGCCTTTTCTGCCTAGTTGCCTCCCAGAGGCCCCTGCTTCCTTATTCCATCATCTTGGGAATCAGGATTTCAGCATGAATTTGGGGTGAATATAAACATTCCTGGCGTGACATCTCCCCCTCCCATCCTCATGTTTATGTAACTACTCTGCATTTCTTTACATATGCTTAAAAATAGAATCATATTTTTCTGCAAATTTATTTTTTCATTTCCTGATACTATCCCCTTAACCTTCAGGCAGGTAGATACACAACTGTTTTTGTGTATATGAGCATGGATTTTGAACAGTTTGAAAGAAAAGATTGCTAAGTCAAAACAGGATGGATTATTACATTGACAGGCCTTAGTTTTTTTTGCCATGTAGATGGAGTCAAATACAGAGAGCCTCAGAAGTTTCAGGATTTTGGCAGAGCAGGCAAAATAATGAGATAGGAAATCTGAGCCGGACTGGAGGCAAAGAAAGAAAGGAGTGGTAAATGGTTAGGGTAGAGAGGGGCCAGAGGACCATTGGTGTTAGGCCTGACTGAGGAACCAGGCGTTTGATACTGTGATCATAGATAGATACTTCAATCCTCAAGTGGTCACTGCCGCTGATGACAGGGTCTTCTGTACACTAGCAAAAGTGCTAAGAAGACTGAAGATGAGTAGCTAGGGTCTTTGTCAGAGGTAGAGTATAGCTTCAAAGCAGCACTCACGGAATCTTCTGAATTCTGAGGTAAAAGGAGTAGAATTAGCCCTGGAAACATGAGGGCTGCAGGCTTTACTGTTTTGTAACAAAATCTCAGAACCAAGAGGCAAGCAACCCAGGTTCTGTGTGCTGCCCTTGCCCTCTATGGACCCCATTTCCTTCATTTATAAAGATCCTAAGAGACTCAGAGGAAAACAGACACTTCAGTCTCAAAGTAAATTAACTTACCTCTTAATGGGGGAAATAGCCCCTTCTTTGATGAATAAACAAAAAGGAGGCATCTAAACCCTAATGAAAGGGCTTTTGGGGTGGGACTAAGCAGTGCAACTGGATGGGTTCTGATGAAGTGGTTAATCTGTGCTTCAGGAGAGAATTAACTGAAAGTTGATGTTCTCAGATTGCAAGAAAGAGGTGATGTGTTAACCATGTTTCTGAATTGGGCTGAGGGATGAAGCTCAGGTGTTCTTTCCTGTTGGCCAGGGAGAAAGTGTTCCAGATTGCCGCACCACATAGAAACTGGCAAGTGTTAGAAGAATACAAATAGTAAAAAATACATAGAGTTCAGCTTCCACTAGAAAAAGTAGCAAAACACTGGTCATTTTTTACCTATGGGATTCTTAGAGGTGAAAAAGATTAACATAGAGTATTGATGGTTATTGATTCTTTTTTTTCCCCGGGGGCTGGGTATTGAACTCAGGCCCTTGCACTTGCCAGGCAAGTGCTTATTCTACTGAGCTAATTTCCCAGCCCTGTTGGCGGTCCTGTTGGCAGTTGATACTCGAGACATGGTGACACATGGCTGTAATCCCAGCCACTTAGACTGAAGGAATGAAAGTTGGTAGTCAGCCTTATCTTCAAATACAAAAGGGCTGGGGGACAGGTCAGTGGCAGAGCCACTAGCTTGCCTAGCCCACATGACTTCTTGGGTTCAGTCTGCAATATTGAAACAAAAGATTGTTAATGCCCAAGGCTGGGGATGGTAAAAAGATCTCCCATCCAGAGTTAGAATGGAAATTTGCTTGACATTTGGGGTGCTTCATTGATCCTTCTCTAGTAACAAGTAACCCCAGCGTGTATTTGCATCTGCACTGTCACTTGTAAGAACTTACCCAGTAGGTAAGAGCCAGGTGAACGGGATGCTCACCAATACTTCATGTGATGAAGACCTGTTCCAACCTATTGTGGCTCATATTAGACATTATGCGAAGCTTTAGGAGCGCACAGGTCGGGACTTGGGGGTGATGGGGTTCTAGGTGTGCTACTGCATTAGTTCACTGATGGGTTTATAGCTGGTGTGATGCTGGGCGGTGACATCCCACGGGAAGAGATGGCTTACAGGGTGTGGCCTGAAGTAATAGATATAATAATTTAATATGTATAACTTACTTAGTATATAATTTATATATAGATTACATATAACTTAATATATAATATATGATTATATACATTATATGTTATAAAACAAATACACATTATAACATGTAATTTATATGATATAAACTATTATATATAAAATTACATATATAACTTTACATGTATATGGTCCTCCTCCTTCCTTGATTCCACTCTTGTCCCTACCTGCCCTGCCATGGACTGTTTCTCCTCTTCTGTGCCCCTCTTCCGTGCCACCCTGCCTTGTAGCCAGCCAACAATGGCTGTGAACTGTAAGCCAAAATAATGCTCTCCTCCTTGAACTTGCAGGTGTCAGGTAGTATTTTGTCCCAGCAAGAAGAAAGTAACTAAGACAACCTGAATTTCAACCAGTATTAGGTTGTCTAAGATCTAGCAACAGCTAACATCATTGGCGTTTCTACTAAATGCCGTGCATTTTTTTCAGCAGTTTACACATACTGGTTAACCCTCAAGACAACTGGAGGTCAGCACTATCATTATCCCTCCTTCATAGACAAACAAACTTTACATGGAGAGTTATGTCAAACTCAGTACTGATTACAGCTGGGGACAAATGAAGGTGAGAGGTGTGGATGGGGGCAGAAAGAAACAGGGCATGTAGGAAAGTGAAAGGCTTGGGGCTGGGGAGATAGCTCCATGGCACTAGTGCCTGGTGGCAAGTGCAAGGTCATGAGTTTGAACCCTGGTCCTGAAAAAAAAATAAAAATAAAAATAAAGCAAAAAGCTTGTCTATTGTTTGGTTTATATTTCTTTCTTTCTTTTTTTTTTTTTGGAGGGGGTGCCAGCTCAGTCCACCCTGAGGTCAGGGCTGGTGCAGCATGTGGTGCCAGGGGTTGAACTGTGGTCTCCTGCACCTGCCTGAGCTTGCCTAAGCAGGCACTTTAGATCACAGAACTATCTCATCAGCCATTCACTCATTCATTCATTCATTCATTTATTGTATATTTTAGTAAGGGTCTATAGGGTCTTACTACACAGGTCAGACTTATAGTGATCCACCTGTTTTCAGCCTCTCAAAGAGCTGGAATTACAGGCACACGCCACCCCGCCCAGTCCCAGTCACCTTCTTAGCACGCCTAGGGGTGGGGCATGGCACATATATTTCTTTCAATAAATGTTTGTTTTTGAGACATTGTCCCACTACGTAGGCTATGTTAGTTTAGCTTTGAGCTTACTGTGAAGCTAGGGCTGGCCTCAAATGTGTAGAAATCCTCATGTTTCAGCCTCCTAAGTGCTGGGATTACAGGCATATGCCACCATGCCCACTCAGTAAATATTTATTTTAAAAAAAATAATAAATAGCATGGTTGGAATATAGTACCACTAACATTTTATCCAGGTCCCAGGTTTTATTAATCAAAGTATCTAATTTTTTTTATTTTTAATGGCGATGCTGGCATTTTGTTCCATTGACATAATTAGCTCCATTTTGGCTGGTAGCCAAATTGAAAGCAAGAGAGATTGATGAACTGGCAAATAATTTATGTTCTCCTTGCCCTGGAAATTGCTGATACAGATTCTGCTTGGAGTCAGAAGCATTTTCAAGGGCCGGCCAAATAGCTCAGCAGATTAAAGCTCCTGCAAGTAGGCATGAGGGCCAGGAGTTCAATCCTTAGGCCTGCCATGCTGGCCCTACCTCTGGGGTGCGCTGAGACAGCAATTGAGACTGGGTGTGGTGGCATGTGCCTGTAATCCCAGCTCTTTGGGAAGCTGTAAACAGGCGGATCACTACAAGTCCCATCTAGTAGTGAGACCCTGAACACCCTGTAGACCTTTCCCTAAAATACAAAAAAAAAAAAGCATTTTTAGATTCTGAATATTTTGGACTTTAGGATATTTGTGTATATATAATGAAACATCTTGGGCATGGGGCCCATGTCTACACATAAGATACATTCATGCTTCACGCACTTTCTACACATAGGCTGGAGGTAATTTAATGGAGTATCTTTAGTGCAGCTACATTTTGACTGTAACCTGTCACATGAAATCAGGTGTGCAATTTCCCATTTGGGACATTTTGTCAGTTCTCCAGTTTACAAATTTTGCAGAATTTCAGATCTTGAATTTTCAGGTTAAAGATACTCAACTTAAGTATGCTCTAGACCACGTGATTACTGGAACAGCTTGAGGGAAAGGCATTAAAAGAGAAGCATACGTATGTCTTAGTTACTCTTCCCTAGCAAAATACCTGACATCCAGAGTGAAAGGAGAAAAGGTTTATTCAGCTCAGTTTGTAGAGGTTTCAAGTCCATAATCAACTGGCTCACAGGAAGGATGACACATGCTAGAGGGGCAGCGGTTCATGGCAGCAGAAGACAGCAAAAGCATAAGCGGAGAGAGGAAACAAGCCTTTCTGTCCTTCAAGGATTAGGGTGTTATCTGTCAAATCAGTGGACTAATCCAGTATTCACCCACACTTAATCCCAGCACCCTTTATCCTAGCATTGAACCATATATCAGTTGAGATTTAGCTACATTTGAAAAATCCCCATGTAAAAGTACATGACAGGGCTGGGGAGGTAGCTCCATGGCATCAATGCCTGCCTGGCAAGTGCAAGGTGGTGAGTTCAAACCCTGGTCCCGCAAAAAATAAAAATAAATAAATAAATAAAAGTACATGAGGCTTTGGGGGTAGGGATCCATGTAGACACAAACCATAGCATACACCTGAGTTTGATAGGAAAACTGGGGGGGAGGGGGGAATTGTTATTTGTGTAGTTCCTATTGAATCCCAGGGCAGGGAATCTTTTCTAATTTTTCCATAATCTGTTAAACCTTAGCAGATTCAATTATTGCTAGATTGCAGCGCTTTCATAATTACTGTGTTCTGTTCTTGAACACAGTTGAAAAGCAACTGGACTATGTTTTACATTTTATATGGGAAAATAGATATGTTAATCAAGCATTCTAATGGTATGTTTGTGAGTCTGTGGGGGCGGTCTCTGTGTGTGTATGTGTATGTGTGTGTATTTTAGTGTTTCTAGGTAACACAGTATGTATAGTGCTTGAAAACAGCATTATAAATGCATTCGATATTAGTAATACGCATACACATGCAAGTTAATAGTTTTACTATAAATCAAAAATTCTTTCCTATAGAATTTTCAAATTTTGGCCAGGCATGGTGGTGCATGCCTGTAATCCCAGTACTTGGGAGGCTGAGGCAGGAGGATTGATGCGAGTTCCAGACCAGCCTGGGCTACAAAAGTGAGCTCAAGGCTAGCCTGAACTGCATAGCGAGACCCTGTCTCAAAAAGACAAAAAAAAAAAAAAAAGAATTTTCAAATTTTTACTTTTCTTATCATTACTGTTAAAGTAGTTCCTTGTAAACAAATAAACTTGATGTGAACCTCTTACATGTCATAACTGAAAGATTCATTTCTTGTGAAAATGTACATTTGACCTATAATTTAATTCTGTATGTTGAATCATCAAACTAACGCTGGAAGCAGCTGAGTCATTAATTTGGATAGTTTATCCTTTTGAAGAAGTTAATTTGGAAGAGGTTAATGGATGGTTTTAATTTTAAGTTCCTTTTATGGACAGAAAAAAATAAAACCTCCTTTTTAGTACAGTTAGGCTGGTTTTCATTTTAATTCTACAGATGCCCCAGTTAGCTTTCTCTGTGCTGAGACAAAACAGCCTACACTCAGAATTCGAAGGAGGGGAGGCTTCTTTTGGTGCATAGTTTCAATCCACGTCCAGTGGGCTCCAGGCAGAAGGATGGCAGAGGGGCCTGGTGGAGGAAGGGGACTCAACTGTTGGTGGCCAGGAAGCAGGGAGCAAAGATAGGTGGTAGGTAAGGAGATGGACCCTCCCAGGTCATACCTCCTGGTCCAGTGGCCTTCCAAAAGCCCTGTCTCTGGACCTGTGAGCTTGGGGGTGGAGCACCCTAGATCTAAATTATAACAGCAGAAATTATTGATGACCTCCTTTTTGTGATTTGTTGTAGAGTTAGGAGGGAGGGTTTCAAAGGAGCCAGTGAGGACAGGTAACTTTCTCTTATATCAGACCATTTCTTACACAATTGAAAAGCACTGTTTGCAGGCAAGATGCTGAAATATCATTGCTGTGTATGTGTTTCTGTAAGTTTAAATTCATTTTCAAGTATTCACCAAAGGCTAATGAGGTACCTGTGTATAAAAAGAGACACTAGTTTCTAGATCTGCGTTTATGTTGTGTAAGTAGGGCACTCAGAATACCAGTCACTGAACCTCAAATGTATACTCCCTGCCCCCAAAACCAGTTCTGTCCTAAGGCTAAAATTATTCAGGTGTAGTATAATTTGAAGAGGATTATCTGGTTTTATGATTGCCTTGGTTACTCTTTTCTCATTGCTAAGACAAAATATCTGACACCCGAAGTTAATGTTTGCTCAGATCACATATTGAGAAGTTTCAGTCCAGAGCTGGCTGGCTCCAAGGTACGGTGGCCTGCAGGAGGTGCCTCAGAGAGGAGAAGCAGCTCATGGCAGGCATAAGGCAGCAAGCAGCAAGCAGCAGGGGAGCACAGCAGCCCTCTTTCTGTCTTAAATTTTATCCTGGCTTTTTCTTACAGGGCCGACAGCACTTCACCCAGGAGGGCCTTCCCATTACCCACACCCAGAACTAGGCCAAGCCAATCAGCAGACTGATTTACTAATCACACAGTTAATCCCAGCATTACACACTCTGGGTGCGATCACCTCTGCAAAGCCCCACAGTGACTACGTGAGGCTTTGGGGGACATCTAATCCTAAGGTCCACCAGTGGGAATAAGTGTTTAATATCTTTTTGTGTGTTTTTTTCTATTGCTTTGAGAATAGAAAATCATACTTAGAGAATACATACTTGGAGTTTTTATTCTTAAAGTAAAAAAATAGAAAGCTAGATGAGGGCAAGTAATGCTTTAACCTCAAACCTGTTCATGATGTCTGTGTGACTTTCACTTTATTTTTTGCAAAACTGGAGATTGAACTCAGGACCTTGCACTTGCCAGGAAGGCACTTGTGCACCTGAGCTATCACCCCACACCTGAGAGAAATTTGTTGTTTTTTTTAGGTACTAGGGTTGGAACTCAGGACCTTGTGCCTGCCAGGCAAGCGTTTATTCTACTGAGCTATCTCCCCAGCCCTCACTTTAAAAGAATGTTTTAAAATTAATACTTGAAAGGCTAGGAATGTGGCGTACACCTATAACACTCTGTGGGATCACAAGTTTGAGGACAGCCTCTGCAAATTAGTGAGTCCCAGCTTCAAAATAAAATAAGTCAACTTAGAAAACATCAAGGATGTGGATCAGTGCTCCTTAGTTCAATCCTGAGTGCTGTAAAGTAAACAAAAGGATTAATAATACTTCAAGGGGAATTTGAGCAGTTTTAACATTTTTACTTCTTAGAAAGTTTTTTCTTAATAGGCAAATTCTTATCAAATTCATATATGTATTACATAAGTTTGCTAGATGTATACTCTTAAAATTTCAGCACAATTTTTGTAAGATTTTGTTAAAAGTATCAGTCTTGGGACAGGGATATGGCTAGTGGTGCAAGCGCCTGTCTGGCAAGTGCAAGGTCCCATGTTAGGTCCTCGGTACAGCCCACTCCCCCACCAAATAATATATATTCATGTATATGAATATCTGGGGATGTAGCTTAGCGTCACAGCAACCTCCTGGCATGTGCAAGGTCCTGAAATTAATTACCAGTACCTGCCCTCCAAATCAATCTTTAAATTTTTCATTTTGGGCAGTAAAGTATTTTCAGTTGTAAAGATGCTTAAAAGTTTAAACTTACGTTGCCTAAGATGACAACTGCAACCCCTATAAGTACTAAACAAATATTCATTTCTCAGAAAAATAATATAAAGTTTGTCATACTGTAAGTAGGGTTTTTTTTTTTTAATACGTAAAAGAACTGCATTTGGGTTGAAGATATAGCTCCATGGTAGTTTGCCTAGCATGTGTAAGGCTGGGTTTGAACCCCAGCACTACTGTTATGGTTTGTGTATAGGTGCCACCCCCAAAGCCTCATGCAGTCATGGGGCAGCTTCTGGAATTTGTTATTGATTATTGTAGATGTGGGTGCTGCACCTCCCCTGGGGCAGGTGATTTGCATTTCAGTGTAAGGAAGGAAGAGAAGTTAGCTGCTTGGGCTGCTGCTATCCCTTCCTTCTCCCTTGCTCTTAACATAACAGGTTGCTCTCTGCCCTGGGTCTCTTTGCCATGGAGCCAGCAGAGTATAGACTGAAACCTCCACTAACTGTGAGCTAAATAAACCTTTCCTTCCTTTGAGTGTCAGGTATTTGTCCCAGCAACCAGAGAAGAATAACTAAGACAACTACAAAATAAAAAGGCCCTAAACAAACAAAAAAAAAGGAGACCTGAGTTTAATTAAACAATTGGTAGTAAGTATAAGGACATAGATTCTATATTCTGTAATGATAGCTGCCAGCCACATGGGGCAGTTAATGTGAAGTAACAGTAAAAATTTGCATTCTCTATCATGTAGTTACATTTTAAATGCTTACGGACCACTCATGGCTGGGGCCACCCATGGCTGGTCATTGCCACACCAAGCAGGAGAAATAAGACAGTGTTCTCATCATGGCAGAGAAATAAAGGAAAAGGAGTAGTGTAAAAATAAGTGGAGAAACAGAAACGCCAAGGACAGAGGATATGAGTGAGTACACTGTAAGGAGGACTCGGGGGCCTTTTGTGCTACTACAGAGGAAAGGTTGTGACAGAAACGCCAAGAACAGAAGACATGAGTGAGTACACTATAAGAAGGACTTGGGGGCCTTTTATGCTACTACAGAAGAAAGGTTGTGGCCACTGTCTGGTGCATCAGGCTGCTAGCACTTCTTTTTAATTTTTTGAGGAGTCTCCATACTGACGCTCATGGTGATAGTATCAGTTTTCACTCCCCCTGCAGTGGAGAGCTGTTCTTTCTCCACAGCCATGCCAGCGTTTTCCCTTAGTTGCTTTCTTGATCAGGCTGCTAGTGTTTCTGATGCCTCATTGATAAACACAGCTTTGTGACATATATAAAAATGGAGAGGATTCTTGGGGGCGGGAGAGAGGAGGAAGAGATAGAGATTGAGCGAAGAGAGATAGATCCACCATGATGGTTTGCTTAGTCATCTTGGTCTTTTAATGGGTACTTTTTCTAAGGCTCAATTATTTGTCTTTAAAATAAATTTTAAAAGACAAAAGAAGATTTCTTGAAAGCAAGCAGCAATTTTTAGGTATTTCCCCAATTTTGCATACCTATATCTGTTAATTTGAGCAACAGATTTGATGATAAAAATAGATAATATAACAACCATTGTTAGTTATTCCTGCTTTGAAAATCTGTATGGATTGTTGTACGTTACCCTGCCATAGAACTATCTCAGCCCCGTACTTTCTCCAATTCTGTAGGATGTTGTCTTTTTACTTTCTGGTAGTATCCTTTAATGTACAACAAGTTTTTTATTTTGATGAAATCATTTTCATCTTTTTTTCCTATTTGTGTTCGTGCTTCTGGTGAAATATCTATGAACCCATTGCTAAATATAAAGTCAAGATTTATACTTGTCCTCATTTAGTGAGAAGCTCTGACAACACTCCCATTTGTGCCCTGCTCGAAGTTCAATGCTTCTGCATGAACTTCATTTCCCTGACCCAAAGCAAGTCACTAAGCCACAGCCTCTTAGAGAGTGACATGCACTTTTACAAGTGCCCAGGAGAGAGACAGGAAGCGACTGGTGACAGAGCCAAACAAAGAGTACCGCACAGCTTGTGTTTTGCAAAACAGTGTTTGTTCCTACTAAAGGAGAATTTAAGAATATACAGTAAAGCATCACTGATTGAAAAATTTGAAGTGAGTTTTGTATTAATTACATGTTAAAGTCTACTTATGCAACAGCATTAGTATACTACTTTTGCAAGAAAAATTATGTAGCTGAATGATAATATTGGTAGGATTTAGTGAAGACCTGACTTGGTTTAGAAAAAGTTTTAAGTAGTTTAATAGGAGATATTTATTTATTTCTGTTTCATTTATTTATTTGTTTGTTTATTTATTTGCGGAACTCCGGGTTGAACTCAGGTCCTTACATGTGCCAGGCAAGTGCTTATTCTACTGAGCTATCTGCCCAGCCCTAATAGGAGATATTTATGCACCAGGGATTTGGGCATAGGTCATTTGTGTTTTAAATTTTCCTGCATTAAAACTCTGAAAAAGAAAATAGCAGTAATAACAGATTTGAAAAGCACTTTAACCCTGTTGCTTTTATGAAGATTTTAACTTTAGAAACATTTAAAAACTGAATAACTTATAACTCTCATAGATGAGGATGAGCTAATATCACTCATAATTGAACATTAAATTCAGTCTCCCATAGAGTAACACAAATTTTGAAATAAACTTACAGTAGCTTAATCTACTTGCTACCATATAGAAGCATGAAAATTAAAATATGCAGAATTTCCTGCATTTTTTAGCCACATTGCTAAAAGTCTGGTATTAGAAAGCAGAAAATATTACAGAACACCAGTAGGTGTCAGCCATAGCCTATTCAATGGGCTGCTTTATTTGACAGTTTTTGTGAGTAACTGTAAGTAGTTTATGTGGGTTTGTGTGTGTGTGTGTGTGTGTGTGTGTGTGTGTGTGCAATTTTAAAATGGAATGTTCTAATGAACTGAAGTTTTATCTAGTTCATTGTACTTATTTTAAATAAAAGCAGTCTTTTTAATAATAGGGTGATCCCCTTTTGGTAGCAAAAACATCACTTATTAAGTAGTTTGTCATGGAAGAATAGAATGCAGTCTAATGGTGCCAACAAGAATAGCTGGGTTTGCTATTGTAATGGAGGAAGATGGATGAGGATTCAAAAGCATTTCTTTTCTGGAAAGGTCTTTACTTTTTATAGAAGTGGCTAAAAACCAGGAACCACCCCAACCCCCACCCAGTTCTGTGGTTTTGTTAAGATCCTCTGCATGTACATCTATAATGTAAGGGTAACCTCTCTGTACTAGGAGAGACAACAGAACAACAACAACGACACACACAAAAAAAAAACTTGCAGGGATTTAAATGGATACCTAAGTAACATCTGAGGAAGGATATTTTTTTTTTTTTTTTGAGAAAGGATATTGTAAAGGACCTTACTGCACATACAGATAGAAAAAATATCAAGTGGTAGGGGAGCATAGCCTGCATAATTTAAAAACTATGATGCTATCAAGAGTAAATATTCAATAAATGTTTCATTTACTTTATAACAATTTATATTTTTGTATTATTTGCTTATCAAGGGGAAAGATGTATGTATATAAGCAGCTTGGAATTGTATGGCTGAATATTCACATACATCTGCATGTCAACATAAAGTTGATGTAACATACATGTATGTAGCAGAGACTACCAGGCTTGTGTGAAGGCAACATGACATGGAATTTTTGTGCCTGGGCTAAGGCAGAGAGCAAGGCAGAGCCTTCCACCCAGAACAGATGTGTGCCCCTTTTATAGCGTTGCAGGAAAGAGGGCAGAGACATTAGGTGGGAGGGCATAGCCTGCTGAATGCCTATAAACATCATATGCAAATTTTTGAAGTTTTCTGGTACCCTTGCCTCTCAGTGGGCAGAGTCCTTTGAAGTGTGGCTGTCAGTTTTCACATGTCCCCAGGGTCTGAAAATCCCTTGTGGATTCTCTTCTTTCCTTGCTGTGGATGAAGTCTGAGCTGAGTAACTTCAGCTGGCAGGCAGGCTCAGTTGGAGATGGGTTACAATTTCATCTCAGCTGCTTTACTCTCCTTGCTGGGACAAAATACTCAACCCTCAAAATCAAGGTAGGAAAAATTTATTTAGCTCAGAGTTAGTGGAGTTTTTCGTCCACTCTCGGCTGGCTCCAAGGCAGAGTGGCACATGGCAGAGGGCAGCAGTTTATAGTGGCAGAAAATAACAAAGAGCAAAGGGAGGAGCAGCAGCTAACAAGCCCCTCTTCCTTCCTCATACTGTATGTAGATCACCCACCCCAGGGCAGGTGTAGCACTGACACCCATAATCCCAGCATTGGATCATGAATTAATGGCAGACTGTAGAAGCTGCCCAATGACTGCATGAGGCTTTAGGGGACAAACAGATACAAGCCATAACAAGTTCATAATGTTGTTTACTTGTGTAAAACAAACAGGAAGATTTCCATTGTGTTTGGACTTCTTTTAAGAAAGTTATTCTTTAGTAGAAAATAAAAACCCTTAATGATGTGTTCTTTGCCATTGTCTGAAAAGCCATCAGAAAACCTGATCACGCAGTCCACTAGTAATCCACTAGTAAACTAGTGGCAGCTGACTCTGAATATTTCTGTCTCAAACTGTAAATGATATGATTAACCAGCCAGTTATGTAACAGCATTCTGTGCCTACTACATTTTAAAACTGAATTTTAATGTTTTAATTACAAAAAGACATTTATTGTTAAAAATTCCTAATGACACAATTAGAATACCAATTCTTGTCTGTTTCCTGAAAATAATCTTTCTTCTGTCTCTCCCTCCCTCCCTCCCTCCCTCCCTCCTTTCCTGTCTGTCTGTCTGTCTGTCTGTCTGTCTGTCTCTCTCTCTCTCTCTCTCTCTCTCTCTCTCTCTCTCTCTCTCTTTCTCTTTCTATGTATTTGGTTGTTGTGGGATCCCACTATGCAGCTTGGACTCTTGGTGGTCCTGCGGCTTTCACCCTCCCCAGTGCTGCACTTATGGGCATGCACCACCATGGCTGGACTCTGGCCAGCTCAGCCCACCCTGAGGACAGGACTGGTGCAGCATGTGGTGCCAGGGACAAACTGCAGTCCTGTGCTTGCCTGTGCTTGCCTAAGCAGACACTTTAGTCTGCTGAACTCATGCCCTTGCACTTGCCAGGCAGGCACTTGTGCCACGGAGCTATCTCCCCAGCCCTGACACAGTTGTGTTTATAACAGGATTTTGAAGACCAGAATTTAAGGACTTCTATTCAGGAATACAGTGTGATAAATTGTATTTTCAGTTTCCTAAAATATTTCCTAACCCTTTTGTGTTTTCATGTGTTATTTCTTGTGCTTAGGAAGCTTAACTAGAACTGTCCTCCTTACTACCACCTGTCAGCCTCTTGCATAATTTATGTTTGTCTTTCAGGCTTAAGCCAAATGTGATTTCTCCTAAAAAGCCATTTGTGGCTCTTTGTCATTAATATTCAGCTTACCTTCCAGTATGTTTGGATGTAGAATGAAACCATTTCTTGCATGCTCCTACAACAGCATGTCTTGGGGCTGGACCTTTAGTACAGTAGCGCAGTCAGTGTCTGTCTGGTAATCACGAGGTCTTGAGTTTGATGCCCGATTCTTTATGTATTAGCTTGGCTGTCAGGTATTTCAAGAAGGCTTCCCCCTACCCCGCACCTCCTCCAGAGAGCAGCCTGCTTTCTGCCTGTGAGTGCTAGTGTTCTAGGATTCCTTCCACGCAGGGCATGTCTCCCAAAAGCCACCTTCCTCTCTGCCATCCCATGCCTGCCTCTACCATAAGCGCAGGACTTCGGGCCAGGTCTGACCCTGTGGACTTCCTACCTGTACCTTCTTGTTAGGTACACAAGTGGGAGCTTAGGGTGTGTTACCCTCCCAGGCTGATACAACAAAGTGCCAAGACTGAGTGGCATAAGCAGCAGACATTTATCCTCTCAGTTTTGGAGGCAAGGGTCCAGAATGAAGGTGTGTTCTGGGTTGGTCCAGTTAGGGGCTCTTCCTCCAGGGTTGCTGGTGTTAGCAAGCCTTGTACTGCTTGTCTTGTCTTCCAGGGTGTCTCTCTGGTCTCTGGCTGTGCTTTCACCCAGTGTTCTCCCCATTAGTGCATTTCAATTTCCTCCATGACGTGGAATATGAGGGTCCTGATTCCTCTGAGACATGGCTTCTAAGTATTCAAGCATATCAACTCAAGTTAAGGGCTTTGTAAGGTTTCACCTGCTGATTTATTATTGTCACGTTTTCTCTAAAAATTACACTTTTCAGCAGGACTTGGTGGTGCATGCTTGTAATCCCAGCACTTAGAAGGCTGAGGCAGGAGGTTCGCCGCAGGTTCAAGGCCAGCTTGGCCTACATAGTAAACTCAAGGCCAGCCTGGTGTACACAGCAAGACTGTATCTCAAAAAATAATAACAATATTTTATACCTTTCAAGCAGATAGTACTTTTTTTTTTTTTTTTTTTTTTTTTTTTGGTGTTTTAGGGAAGGGTCCACAGAGTGTTCATGGTTTCACTACTAGATCGGACTTGTAGTGATCCACCTGTTTACAGGCTCCCAAGAGCTGGGATTACAGGCATGCGCCACCATGCCCAGTCTTTAAGTAAATAGTCCTTTATGTTTAAGCAATAGCAATTGACAGATGTGTGTACATTTTTCAGAAATGAAATTTAATTCTGATTTTTTAACATTTTCAGCCAGAAAACCTTTCTCAGAAGCTTCCAAACCTCGTGGAACTGTAAGTCCCTTTATTTAAACTTTTAAAAAGCATGAATGGGAATGATTTTGTTTGAAATAATAGGATATATCATTGCGATATGCTGATGTCATCATTTGGTATTGAGATCCTGGTGCTCCTGCGGGTACTTGCTTCATTAAACGCAGTAGTGTTCTAAAGTAGGTTGCCACATACTGGTGCTTTTAGGGTCTCAGCCAGGGTAATGAAGATGATGGGTGATGCATTTTCTCTGGGTGAAACTCCTTGCCATGGACCCTTCTAGGTGGTTAAAGTAATTGGGGAAAATGTATGCCTGTCATGCCTGTCATTACTACATGTGACACTAAGTAGGAGCAGTGAGGTGGCCTAAGTATTTTAAAAGATACAGTGTGACTGCCTTTCTGTGTACCTCCAAGCCTTATTATTATATTTTGGTTATGTCTCCGTAATGGTAGATAATATATGACAATAATGTATTTCCATCTTTGTTTGGTAATACATCAACTATGAGCATCTGCTGATTTGCTGAGAAAGAGAAATTTAGGTCTTAGATTTGTTTCTTCTGTCCTTTGGTTTCATGGCAGAATGACCCCCTTTGACATTTGTAGTTCTCTTTATTGTTTGTTAGGATTCCTATGAGGTACAGGAAAGCTGGCCTTTTATGTACCCCCTCCTCTGCTCATGGCCTCTATCATTTCCTGTTGTCAAATCCTTTTATTATATTATATTTTCAAATTTTTCAAACTAAGAGAAATTTTGAAAATACAATACAATGAATACCAGGTACCTTTCACTTCAATAGTACAAAATAGTTCATGCAGGTGTTGTACATGCCAATATTTTGTGGGGAGAGAAAGTCAATGTGGCACAATGTTAAGATTATTTACATTGAAGTGAAATGTCAAAGCAGGTCATCCTGCCATCCATTTTTCTTGAGATTTTTAAAGCTAACTTAGATAATTATGCCTTTTTCTTTGTCCCTAAATACTTCAGTGTGTATCTCTCAAAACAAAATTTTTCTTTTTTGGGTGGTGCTCAAGAGGGAACGAAAGGCCCGGTGCATGTTACACAAGGAATCTGAGCCCATCCCTACTGTGCATGCTTTTAGGGCACTTTTTTGTCCTTTATGGTGTGTTTTGGTCTTTGTGTAGTTTTTCAAAGTTCTAGAAGCTATTCCAGAATACTTCAGCTTTTTATTTTGCCATCATAAGTTTTCTCATCTGTTATAGCTTCTAACTCATTAAATAATTGATTTTATTTATTTATTTATTTATTTATATTTTAGGACAGGGTGTACAGGGTCTCACTACATAAATCAGACTTGTAGTGATCTGCCTGTGTTCGGCCTCCTAAGAGATGAGATTACAGGCGTGCGCCATTGCACCCAGTCTCAATTACTGTCTCAGTGCGCCCTGGGGGTGGGGCCAGCACAGCAGGCCCGGGATTGAACCCCCAGCCCCTGCACCTGCTTGCAGGTGCTTTAATCCACTGAACTATTTGACCAGCCCTAGTATCTAGATTCTTAAGAAGTAAATACTGGGCCAGGGATGTATCTCAGTGGTGCAGGGCCTGCCTAACAAGCATGAATGAGGTCCTGATTTTGACTCCCAGTACGAGAGGAAGGGAGGAAGGAGGGAGGGAGGGAGGCAGAGAGAGGAGAAATCACTGCTGTTTGGGTCGTTGCCCATGTAAAACATACCAATTGTCTCAGTAATAATTGATTTTCAGGAGTTTAGCCATCATGTGTCTAAACATGATTTTCTTTATATTACGGAATTTGCTGAGCTGCATGAATTTCTGTTTTAATCAGATTTGGCACTATTTTCAACCATTATTTCTTCAAATACAGTCATGTGCCCCTAAATAATATTTCACTCATTGGGCAGGTGAGATGGCTCAGTGGTCTAAAGCACCTGCTTAGGCAAGCTTAAGCAGCTGCAGGGACCGCAGTTCAATCCCCAGCACCACATGCTGCACCAACCCCACCCCCACCCCCAGGGCAGGCTGAGCTGGCAATAATAATAATAATAATAATAATAATAATAATAATAATAATGATAATACTTCACTCAGTGAAAAGCCATGTAAACAGCAAGATTCCTTAAGGTTATATTGTCTAGTGATGTCATAGCTCAGTCTTTCTAAGTACAGTTTGGCATTCCCACAGTAATAAATTAGCCTAATGATGTGCTTTTCATTTTGACCTTCCTATTTCTCCTTGTTGAGGTCCACTTCTATACATGCAGATGCTAGTCCGCATACTTCTGAGGCTCTGTTGATATTACTTCTGTCTTTTATACACTTCAGATGAGATTTTTATATGGATCTGTTTTCAAGCATATGGACTCTTCGTGGCATCCATCCTACTATTGAGCTTTATCCAGTAGACCATTTCGTTGTAGCTTTTTAAGATTTCACTTCTCTGCTGACCTGTACTATCTTCTAAACTATAGATTCTACTAAATGCTCATAATTGGATGTTGCCTCAGCATCCATTTTTAATATAAGTTGGACTCTCTCATACCAGAAGTAGAGCTCAGTCACCTTTGATGCAGTTTCCAGTTCATCAACCTGCTCTCTTCCCAGAACTGCAGTATAGTGCATCCAGGTATGTGCCTTGTACCAGTGCTCCTTGGTGGCCGCTTCCTCATGGGACAGTAAAATGCAGTCTGATTGACTGGTCCTGCTGACCCTCACACTGGACATGGGCCATGCAGAGATACCACAGCAGGTAGTTCTCAATCCTGCCCCCCCACTTCTGGAGCTTATGCCCCTGATCTCTAAGCCCACCAACAGAACTCTGATGAGGAGCCTGTTAGGATAACTCCCTAAACCCCATCGTACCATGTGGGTGTTGGCCCTCTGGTCCTTCTATCTCCCTGTGCTCCCTGACTCCATATGTGTAGTCTCCAAGTGTCCTGTGTAACCCCTGTGTCTATAAATAATATTTATCTCTATTATATGTTTCTCTAAGTCAATGAATATACTTTAAGGAGCCAAAGTTATATTGTATATCAGTTACATGATTTAAAGTAGATTACAATAGCTACTTTATTAATCTTCTGTCTTTTTTTTTTTTTTTTTTTTTTTTTTTTTTTTTTTTTTTTTTTTTTTTTTTTTTTTTTTTTTTTTTTTTTTTTTTTTTTAACTCAGGACCTTGTACTTGCCAGGCAGGCACTTATGTTGCTGAGCTATCTCTCCAACCCAATCCAGTGTTATTTGCAGCATCTTGAGTTTTCTTATTTGTTTTCCATTGTTGATATTTTTATCATTGAGAAGGACTTTTTTTCCCCCTGGCTGTTCAGGCTGCCTTTTGGGTAGGTCTGGGGATCGAACCACTTACCCCTGTGCCTGGCTGGGATTGCAGGTGCAAGTGCTTAAACCACTGAGCTATCCCTAAAGCCTCATATTGTGGATAATATATCACATTCTCCAGGATTTTTTTTCACTAATTTTGATTTTAGATTACATTCAAGAAATTGAGAAAGTGATGTTTTTGAGGCCAGAGCTTATTTTTTATTATTTTTTAAAGAGACTACAAAATAGTGTTACAATAAAAATTATAAATAATACAAAATTTCATTTAACAAAGTAATATGAATTTCACAGTATTTGTTGTAATACAGTGTTGTCTTCCAACCAGTTTGCATCCAAAATTGGAAGAAGGAAAAAAAAGAAAGAAATATATATGAAATTAAGAGAAAAAGGAGAAACAATTTTAAAAAAAGAGAGACAAAACAAATTAACCATTATCTGTTCCATTATATTTCCTTAAGAAGTATTGATATTTTTGTTTTAGGAAATAATCTACTTGGTATGACTTGAACAATAGTCTTGGTCTCTTAGAACTCAGATGGCTCTTAGCATACAGTGGTTCTTCTGTCCAGTTGCAGCTTCTTACACATGGGGTTACACAGGTAGCCATTGATTTAGGCAGAGTTTATGCACAGAATTTAGGGACCCAGCTTCCTTTCGGCCGGAACCGCCATCTTCCAGTAATTTGTCAAAATGACTAACACAAAGGGCAAGAGGAGGGGAACCCGTTATATGTTCTCCAGGCCCTTTAGAAAACATGGGGTTGTTCCTTTGGCCACATACATGCGAATCTACAAAAAGGGTGACATTGTAGACATCAAGGGAATGGATACTGTGCAAAAAGGAATGCCTCACAAATGTTACCGTGGCAAAACAGGAAGAGACTACAATGTTACCCAGCACGCTGTTGGCATTGTTGTAAACAAGCAAGTTAAGGGCAAGATACTGCCAAGAGGATTAATGTACGTATTGAGCATATTAAACATTCAAAAAGTCGTGATAGCTTCCTGAAACGTGTCAAGGAAAATGATCAGAAAAAGAAAGAAGCCAAAGAGAAAGGTACTTGGGTTCAACTGAAGCGCCAGCCTGCCCCTCCCAGAGAAGCGCACTTTGTGAGGACCAATGGGAAGGAACCTGAGTTGTTG
>PVJA010003404.1:0-29814 GCA_004027025.1 Myocastor coypus | reverse complement strand
AATTTTCTTAGTTGAAGAGGTATGTGGTGCCTTCTTACCTCAAACATATCTCAGCAGATTTTCACTGTAGTGAGTAATTGTGTCTGGTCTTTACTCTTCAGTGTTTTCTTGCTGAAAAGTATTGCTGAGGTATTGTGCAGGCATATACCCAAATATTTATAAAATATTTATATTGGCTTGAAGATCTTGTAAATCTCCATTGGGAAAAGATGTATCCAAATAAATGGAAGTCACTTAAACAAATGTAAGTCCATTTCAGTTAAATAAATTGTTTAAAGCACAAAAAAAAAAAAAGAAAAAAGAAAAAAAAAAAAGAATTTAGGGACCCACTCTAGCTCCTTCTTGTATTACTGCTTTACCTTTTAGTAGTCACAGTTGCCCTGAACTCTGTTCTCCTATTTTTTAGGCTGGCAACAGGAAAATTTTCTATCAGAATTTCAGCCACCTTGCTTGATAACTATCTAAGGACTAAATGCTTTTTTTATTTTTTAAAAAAGGGAACTCAGACTTAACCACTACTATTTTTTTTTTCTAAGTTTTAATGCTTCCAGAAATGGTGTGCTTTTGTTTGCTTAGCTGTGTAGTACTTGGGGTGGGAGGTGGGTTAAGGGGTGGGGATGGGTTTCTGTCAAGGACAGAATGAGGGAGGGTGGCAGACGGGGGAGTGGGGGGGACAGAGAGAGTGTTTTCCTTAGTGTTTCAGTAGTTACCTGTGAGAGGATCAGTTTAGTAGGAGTTTATTCTACTATAATAGACTTGGGACTTGCATTCTTTTATTTTAAACTGTTTACCTTTAGTAGATTCACACCCTCCCCCCATACAGGGTCTCACTACTAACTCATAGGGATCCTCCTGCTTCTACCTCCCAAGTGCTGGGATTACAGGCACTTACCACCACGCCCGGACTCCACCCCTGCTCAGTGTGCTGGAGAGTGGGGCTGGCATGGCAGGCAGGGCCAGGAACCGAACCTTGGTCCCTGCTCTTCCTAAGCAAGCGCTTAATCCACTGAGTTATACCGCTAGCCCTTTTAGTGGATTTTTTGAAGTCAATATAGTTGATCATTTTACCTTTTTTTATTGTTTCTTGTACTAGGGTTGAATCTAGGGCCTCATGAATATTAGGAAAACATCTTATTACTGAACTACATCCCCAACTCTGATCCTTTGACTTTTTTTTTTTTTTTTTTTTTTTGAGACAGGGTCTCGCTGTGCAGTTCTGACTGACTTTGAGCTCACTTTTGTAGCCCAGGCTGGTCTTGAACTTGCAGTGATCCTCCTGCGTTAGCCTCCCAAGTGCTAGGATTACAGATGTGTACCACCACACCCAGCCCCATAGTCAGACAATCTTGCCTTTTTTTTTTTTAATGATGTATTTGGTACATGGTCTCACTGCACAGCTCAGACTCGTAGTGATACTCCTGTTTTCAGACCACCCCCACCCCCAGCTCTGGGATTACAGGTGTGCGCCAGCCACCATGCCTGGACTTGGTAACAGGCTCAGTGTGCCCACAGATAAGGTCTGGTGTCAGGGATTCTTTTTTGATTATTAAGACCATTTGTATTTAATGTGATTGGTGGTATGACTAAGATTCAGATTTGTTATCTTCCTATTTGTTTTCTTATTCATCCTAGCTATTTTTTGTCATTATTTTCTCTTTTTTCTAAAAATGGTTTCAGTGTTATTTAGGATTACATTTTAGCACCCTGATGGCTCACTCACTCTGCTCCACTTCAGTGTTTCAAGGTCTGTATTATGCTTTTGTAACCTAACATGAGGTTGTTACCACCTCTGTGTGTCTATAATACAAGTACCTTTACATTCATACTTCCAGTTCCTTTTGCCTGTCCTTTGTGCTGCTGGTGTGTGTGTGTGTGTGTGTGTGTGTGTGTGTGTGTGTGTGTGTGCGCGCGCGCGCATGCACGCACTTAGGCACGCATATGTGTTTTCATCAGTCAGGAGATGGAAACTACATACCAAATTTAAACAGACAATTAATATAAAGGGTCCTCAAGTAGCAGAATGTCATTAAGCACTAATGAGGTTCAAGAAGACTGTGGAGCTCTGAGTTAGTACAGAAAAGCAGCTATCGCCTCTGCGCTGATGCACAGCAGATAGTGAGGGAATAAAGGAGAGCCCCAGCCCCAGGCTTAGGTTCAGATCTCTTCATTGAGGGGATGGCTGTCCCCAGAACAGGCGCCTGCTGGTGTAGGATGGTATCCCACGTCTGGGCAGAGCTGCTGAGTCTTCCCAGCTCACTGGCAGTGTGGAGCTAGCCTATGGGACCAGCTTGCGTGGGAGTGTGGCAGTGTCCAATCTGATCCACAGAAGCACATAGCTGGGCGAGCAAAGGTGGCTAGAGGCTGCAGCCAGAGCTGCTACAGTGCCACCTGGGTAGAGGGCAGAGCTCAGAACTGGCTTCCGGTCCGTCTGGTGAGCTGTGTGTCACTGGCACTTGACTTTGTGCTGAATGAAGACATGGGAAGGCAGAGTGAGCACCCCAGTAGCAGGGCCTTGGCCTTCCTCTTTCAGGGTCACCCTAGTGTCCCTTTCTAAAATTTATTTATTTATTTGTTTGTTTGTTTGTTTATTTATTTGGTATGGGGTCTCACTGGCATAGTTTAGACTCAGTGATCCTCCTGTCTCAGCCTCCCCGGCCTGGGATTGCAGGCGTGTGACATCATGCCCAGTTTCAGGGCCAGCTCCAGTGTCAAAGAGGAGAGCATCAGAGAGGGTAGCCCAGAAGCTGCTAATGGGTAGAGACATTATTCTAATTTGCAATAAAATGGTTAAAGAAATTAAACAGTGAGAAAAGTCTTTCATGTATAGTTGTGTATTTTTCTCTCAGATTTAGTTTGCCTAGAAAAGCCCTCATCTCCCCATGTGTTTAAATATTTTACTTTAAGATAATGTCAGGTAGGGCTGGCCAGATAGCTCAGTGGATTTAAGTGCCTGCTTAGGCAGACACACAGACCAGGGCTTGATCCCCAGCATACATACCGGCCCCGCCCCTGGGGCACACTGAGACAGAGAGAGAGAGAGAGAGAGAGAGAGAGAGAGAGAGAAAGAGAGAGAGAGAGAAAGAATATGGCCGATTTACATGTCACAGTCATGCTTCTCAGTTTCCCTGGTATTGTCTTCCCCACTCCCGCAGTGCGCTGTTCCTACCAGGTGCCAGACTTGGTGCAGCCCGCTGGCTCTTTAGTTTCACCAGCTTCAAGTGCATCCCTTGTATGTGTGACTTCAGTTAGTACAGTTTTGTCAGTGTCGTTTTGTCACCTTTGTGCATGTAGATCTGTGTCTACAGCACCATCAAAAGGTCTCTCAGGCTCCCCTTTAAGCACTGTGCTGTCCCCAGCGCGTGATCTCCTGAAGCTTCAGATCTCCTCCCCACCCTCTCAGTGTGATTTTTTTCATCGGGATCATACAGGAAGTAACCTTTTGGGACTGACCTTTTAATCTCAGGCTAACCCCCTTGAGTTCTCTGTAAGCTGTTGCCTGCATCTGTAGCTTTCTCTGTTTTGTTAGCAAATTATACCATGGTACCTCATTCACAATCTTGATTCTCTCCACAGTTCAGGTTGCAAATAGAGTTAAAGGAGAACCAAACCGAATTCAGTGGTGAGGTTCCGTGTTTCCTCCTAGGGAAATGCAGTTTGGTATTGGTCTGCTTCGGTTTTCGACCAGAATGGTGGCGAGAAAAGAATTGAGGAAGTGAGCAGAGGCCTGTTGCGTTTCTTTTTATCAAGATATGATTCACGCACCATAAAGTTCATACTTTTTCAAATGTATTATTTGGTGATTTTTAGTATATTCACAGGATTGTGCAAGTACTGCTACTGTCTCATTTCAGAAAATTTTCATTACCCCAGAAGAAACCCATCAACTGTCATTCAGCTTTTCTCCTGACCGTTATTAATAGCCTGGAAATCATTACATTTTGCTTGTTTGGATCCTACTTTATGAATATTCTACCTCTATGAACACTTTAGATGAATGGAGTCATATGTGGCCTTTTATGTCTGAATGCTTTCATACCTAAATATTCTTAAGGTTCTTGAATGTTGTAGTATGTACCAAAATGCATTCTTTTTATAGTTGTGTAATATTCCATTAAGTGGATATACCACATTCTGCATAGCCATTCAAACGTCCATTCAGTTGATGGATAATTGAGCCATTCCTATATAGTGAATAATACAACTAACTATGAACCTTTTTTTAGAAGTAGATATGTGAATTTTCATTTCTCTTAGTTTGCATGGATAGGATGAAATTACTGCAGTCAGTGCTTTCCCTTTTCCTTCAAGTCTGTGTGCTTTTAATTTATTCTCTGAATTAAGTTGCTTGGCTAGACCTGGGAAAGTTGAAAAGGAAAGAGGAAGACAGGTATCTTTCTTTTTTATCTTGGGGAGTAAATATCCAAACTTGCGCCATTAAGTGCAATGTTAGCTATAAGTTTTTCATCCTGAATCAATAATTGAGGAATGTCCTTTCCACTACTTAATTTTTTCTTTTTAACTTAAAAAGGGGTCTGATTTTTGCCAAGTGGCTGTGTTTAACCTTTTGAGACAATCATGCAGTTTTTACTCTTTATTCCTCTACCATGGTGTTACACGAACTTGTATGTGGCTGGGGCCAGTCCTGTTCAGTCATGGAGCACAAGCCTTCCTGTATGTAGTTGTACTGGGCTTGTTTCCTAGTGTGATTTTATATGTGACTACAAGAGCTGGGTCTGCCATTTTGTCTTGTGCTATCTTGTTCTAGATTTGGTGTCATGGTAATGTTGGCCTCACAGAATGAGTTGGCAAGTTTCTCTCTCTCCTCTTTCCTTACCTCCAGCCCTTTAAAAAAATATTTTCTTAGTTACCTCAGTGGTCTCTGTCTGATCATTAGCTGGCCAATAACTAGAGGTTACTGTAAGCCCATCTAAGACCAGCCTGAGACCTGTCCATGAGCCGGCCATGTGTGGTCAACTACTGCTAAGGCAGAGGCTCTCTCTCACCCTGATCTGCATTAAGTCCCCAGGCGGGTTCAGTGTAAAAGGAGCTGAGTGGTGCTAGTGATGGCTCTCGGCTGATGGCTCTCCAGAATTGGCTGAGGAGTTGGCACAGTGAATCCCTTTGCATAGGATGACCTTGAAGCCAGTCCACACTGCCTTCTGCCGCAGCTTTATTGAAACATCAGTACATTCATGTGTCAAAATACACTTTCAAGTTACAGGCACAGGGGCTGGGGAGATAGCTCTATGGCACAAGTGCCTGCCTGGCAAGTGAAAGGTCATGAGTTTGATCCCTGGTCCCGCAAAACAAAATACTTTTAAAGAAGTTACAGGCACATAGTGGGTACCTACCTATTTTGCTTTGGATGCTTTAAGATTCTCTTTTATAGACTTTGAGGAAGGTATTTTGTTGAAATAATTTTTTAAAAGCCAGTTATGTAATTTCATATGCAGGCACTTTGGCCTTTGTATAACAAATGCAAGTCTGTGTATTTGTGTGTATATATGAATACTTATTTACAGTCACTTAGCACAAAGAATTTTTAAGGTCATCTGCTAAAATAATTTGGTAATCCTTCCTAATGTTTCAAGGGTATTGATTTAAAAAAAATATGTCATTTTATTCCTATATACAAAACAAAGAGTGAAGTTTATTATAGAATGGTCCATTTATTTAAATTATGTCTACAGTTACTGAGCAAGGGATTGTTGGCTGACATACATACAGCCAATACTGTATAGCACTGTGGCTTGTCAGGAGAAAAACTTGATTATGTTACCTACCCATCCACCCCACCCAGCAACAAGGAGGCCCAGTGCTATAATTTGGCTGCCCTGAACTGTTAGCAGGGGTCAGTTTACAAGGAGAGAAAAGGGAAGAACTACTGTTCATGTGGGTGGATGACCTGGGGGAGTCCCAGTCTCTGAGAGGGGCCTTGAGCCTATGACCTCACTGACCAGATGAGCGCCTTCCTGCTCATGCCTGTCTTGAAAAGCCAGCTCCAAACCCTGAGAATCATGAAAGCTCCAGGAGAGGCCTTGGGGCTTTTTCTGGAAACGAGTTAAACAGTAATACATCCAGGTGTTTTTCCTCCTTAGCTGATAAACCCAGAAGGTTCGTATCTTCCTCAGAATTTAACCCAGCCTAGAACATCCTTCAAGACATGATTGCTTTTCTTTATTCCTTGATGTGTTCATTGACAGAGTTTTAAAATATAGAAGAAAGTATCTTAAGTTCTATTTTAAAATACTTCCTGAGGATTTAAAACATAAATAAAATGATAGACTTGAAAGTAAAGTTTACTAAAATATGTTATATAATTTAGAACAAAAACCAGACATCACTACTTCTTGACTTCCAAAGTGCCAGCGGGCAAGCTTTGGCTCTGGTCGGCTGCTTCTTGGTGGTGGCGTGAAGTCGCCACTAGAGGGTGCTGGAGACACATCCTTCAGCCTAGTGTTCTTCCTCAGCTTGCCTGGGCTTGTCAGCCTCGGCAGTATTTTTCTTTTTAAAGAGATGACTTTGTTGTCTTGTTCACAAATTCCTTTTGCTGTGAAATACGTATTCCATAGTTTGACAGTTGAGTGCTTCTATGGGTACTTTAAATGATAAATATTTCGTCTCTCTATGCTTGGTCTTGAGTAAGTACTCCAACTAGGAATACCTTTATTTTGTGAAGTTATCCTATAGCAGGTAAAGTTATGTCTACCTTTACACAATAAATGTATGTTTCCAGGGGCTGGGGAGATAGCTCCGAGGCACAAGTGCCTGCGTGGCAAGTGCAAGGTCGTGAGTTTGAACCCCGGTCCCGCAAAAAAAAAATGTATGTTTCTTTACAAAATAAGTGTATTTTTGAAAAAATGTGAATAATTTAAAAAGAATTGGGAAACTAGTCTTTTTTTTAATGAGCTTGAAAAACACCTCAAAATTTATTATAGATGCTTTTATTTTAGAATGGAAACTAAATCAGTAAGTAAATTTAACATTTCAGATTTTAGAATAAAGTATATCTCTTAAAATAATATGAAGTACGATGGCCATGTATCTTGGTTGCCACACTAGGTTATGAAAGAAAGTGCTACCTTTCCTTAGGGAGTACAGTACAGTATTATACCAATTGATTATCTGGTTAAAAATAATGAATGCTAAGTAACAGCTGTGGTTTTTGCTTTTTAAAATTTTTCCCCTTTATTCTCCTTTTCCCTGTATACAGATACCTTCACTCAAATAACATAGTTGTAGTTCCAGAAGGTAAGCACACTTTAAATTTTTAAATTTTAATTAATAGGCAACATAGTTTTTGCTTTGCTCTGTAAATAGAATACATTGTCTCTTAAACCCATTTTGGTTAGGAGCACTAGGAAATTTTAGTTATAATGCTCTTTTATTTCCCTCAAAAATGTGCCCCCTCAGCCCCAGCACCGCGCATACCTGTCCTCTTGCCCTGCACCTGCAATCCTAGGTCTTAGGAAGCTGCGCTGGGGGTGTCACAAGTCCCATGTCAGCCTGGTCTACACAGCAAGTTCAAGGCCAGCCTGTACCACCTGCTGAGACTTCCACCAAAACAAACCAAAACACCACACACAAAAAAATTTCCCTCTAATACATCCAAGTCAGAATTGTAATTAAATAATAAAATCAAATTGAATCTGATGATTAGGTAAATTATGAAGTAAATTGCTAGGCAAATTGTAAGTCAGAATAAGTTCTACACTTAACAAATCCAGGTAAGAATTGTGGTTACCTAAAAAAAAGACCTTCTGTAATACTTCATTTTTTATTTTTCAAACTATTTTTATATTGTTTTAACATTTTCATGTGTCCCTTCCTTTCTTTTTTATGCTCTACTGGAGATTGGGCCTGAGCCCTTCACATGGAGCTATACCCCCAAATCTTTTTTCTTTTTTAATCTTGAGAAAGGATATCCCTAAGTTGCTATGTTAATCTTGAACTTGTATTTCTTCCACCTCAGCCTCCAGAATTGCTGGGATTACTATCTGTGGACACCTCAGTGCCTGGCCTTTTGTTCTGTTTTAAGCTATGATAGTTTATGTCAATGTGAGAGTTATCAGTTTCATAAAACTTAGCTTGAGCTATAACTTGTGAGCAACTAAAACAAGACTTTTTAAATTTAAAAAACAAATTTTCATGACAGATCAGTAAGAATAAAATAGTTAATACATTATGTTTTATTATTTTTAAGGTTGTTCCTCAGAGTCTAAGACATTGACAAAACAGATTGTTACAGAAAAGACACTAGCACCAAAGTTGCTTTTCAGTGAGACAAGAATATTGTCTTAAAATATTAAAAGTTGTGTTAAAGATTAGGCATTCATACTTTTGCCTTTTCTCTTCCCTTCTCTTTGAAGCTCTTTGCTCCCTTGTGAAACTCCAGTATCTGGATCTCAGTGACAATGCCTTAGAAATTGTTTGCCCAGAAATTGGTCGTCTGAAAGCTTTACGTCATCTTCGATTAACGAACAACTACCTGCAAGTCCTACCTCCAGGTAATTGTCACCTGTACCATGCAGTGCTTTCTTGTCACCCAGCCATGTTTTTAATCATGTCTCGCTGTGTAGCTAGGCATTAGGCTGTGGATTAAATGCATCTGCTGAAGAAAGTAGGGAGCATGGATACAATGGGACTGAGTCTCCTGATAAAAATGTGAGCTAACACTTATGTTTAACTGCTACAGTTACTGCCCAGGTGCACTGCAGCCAGTGCCCCTTGTAGGCACTTGGCAGGCAAGATGTTTGTGCCAAGAGCCACTTCGGGTCTGGATTTTACGTTAAAGAATTGATAGGGACTTTGATAGAGTCACTTTCTACCCCAAAGGCAATCATGCCGGTGATTTTTATGGCATTCTCTAGGAAAGTTCCTGATGTACGTGAACTTTGATGTGATGGGATCATACTAGAACTTAGCAGCATGGTTGACTTAGCCTCATGGTTGACTTGAACCTGACACTTCCACCTGCTGACCATATAGGCAGGACTGATGCCCTGCATTCTCTGACAGCTGCCATTCAGCCCTTTGAGTTGTTTTATTTTTTTTTTCATTTATTTATTTATTTATTGGTTTTGTTTGTTTGTTTGTTTTTTGTTTTTGTCTTTTTGAGACAGGGTCTCACTATACAGTTCAGGCTGGCCTTGAGCTCACTTTTGTAGCCCAAGCTGGTCTCGAACTCATACCAATCCTCCTGCCTCAGCCTCCCGAGTGCTGGGATTACAGGCGTGCGCCACCACGCCCGGCTCCCAACTTTGAGTTGTTTTAGTAGGGCCCCCTTAAGCCTTCCTTGCAGATCCACACCTTTTCAGTTTCCACTGTATACCATTTTTTATGTTTCAAAAACTGAAGTTTGGTTAAATCATTTCAAAACCTTGTGCTTCACGTGTTATATGACAGTTACCATATATTCAAGAATGAGCAGAGAAGGATAGATGATATCTCTTTGCCTGGGCATATGTTTACTTTGTTTGGAAAATCAACCAGTCTTCTAGTCTATCCAAGTGGAGATGAGAATCCCAAGTTACACACTGCTACCTGCCAGGCCTTGGGGTTATTTGCTGTGAAAAATTGTTAATTGTTAATCTTAAATCTATGAATGAAAATGTTGTGGCATTTCTTTGTTTTTATTGATTTATTCATTTGTTCGTTCATTCATTTATTCATTGTACAACTGCAGATTGAACCCATGATCTTTCACTGAGCTCCATCCCTGGTCTTTTTTAATATTTTATTTTGAAATACGGTCTCACTAAACTACTTAATTGTCCAACCTGAGCACAACATGGGATCCTCCTGCCTCAGCCTCCCAGAATGCTAGGTTATAGGTATGTGCTACCATGCCTGGGTTCTTAGTGAATTAAAGAATATTTTCTCCAAGGACAGCATAGTGGTGTGCGCCTGTAATTGCAACACTTGAGAGTTTGAGGCAGGAAGATGGCGGTGAGTTTGAGGCCAGCATGGGCTGCAAAATGAACTCAAGGCCAGCCTGAAATGTAAGACCCTACTTCAAAATCATAAAAAAAAAAAAAACAACTGTTTCCAAATGTTCTGCAAGTACAGTAATTTCTAAAGGAAAACATAGTAGCTGGTTAATTTTTTTCACTTTCTGTACAGATCTTAATATGTAATTTCAGTACCCATTCTAAAAATGCTATTAGGATAGCAGTGACTTCGCTTTAAAAATTAAATAGTTCCATGGATTAAAGTGTCTGCAAACAGGCACAGGGGCCAGGGGTTTGATCCCATGCCAGTCCTGCCCCCAGGGCATGCCGAAATGGTGATTGAGACTAGGCACGTGCCTGTACCCCTGGTTCTTGGGAGGCTGTAAATAAGTGGATCACTATGAGTAGTGAGAACCTGAACATTCCATAGACCCTTCCTTAAAATAAAAAAAAAGTTATGACTTGTTTTATTATTTCCAGCTATAGTTAATGTGAGAATTTTCAGCTAAGAGGGTAAGGGCTTTGCTTTACAGTTTGCTATGGTAATCATCAGGATTACTGGCATTTCTTCATTGTAACTTTCATCAAATTCATACATTCAAAAATCCAGAAAATTAGATTCTTTTGAAGGCTTCCTAGAAAATAGATCTGCAAAGATAATGCTTTAACTTTTCTTATAAGAAATTTATATGTGATACCTGATGCAAGACCAGGCCTGGGGACACATACTCCTGTAATCCAAGCACTGGGAGGTTAAAAACAGGAGGATCACTATGGCTTGGAGCTGTGTAGTGAGACCTTGAAACAAATACATAAACAAAAAGAGAGTACAGTCAAAATGCCTGATATAATGCTGTCTTTGTAAGCTTTTTAAAATTTACACTTAATATATAAAAATACAATTCTGTCCTATGTGTTGTGCTATTCTGTCATTTCCTGCAATATAAGAACATTTTATGGTGGGATATGATTGTTTCCTGCCATTATATGTTCTCACAAGTTAAAGATATACTTTTCCCATCACTGTCCACCTCCTAACAACTAGTGAAAGGTAGAAATTTCCTGATTACCTCCATGTGACTTTTTATTTATATCTCACTTGTTTTACAAGAGACTTGAGACATTTAATTTTTTTTCTATCTTTGTTTCTGTTGTTTGTTGGTTCTCCTTGTTTTAAGTGAAACTCTTGTCCCTAACAATTATGAATTTGAATAGGAAGTTTTAGTCAAGAGCACGCGTGGGAGTTTTTTCTTTCCTGGGTCACTGTGAGTAGTGGTGGACCAGGTTCTCTTGTTTATTTGGCTCACTTTAGATATCTCATAATGAGGTACTTTCAAGGAATAGGACTTGAATGGTTGAGGGACTAGGTTCACAGTCTCCAGGTGCTTCCCTGGGACAGTGCCTGTTCTAACTATGGAAAAGCGTGCTGTATAAATGCTTACTGGATCACGACTGTAGACACTAGCTGATATCTGATTGCGGGGAGGAGTCCCTTTATGCAGTCTATATGTTGTGATTTGTGTCTGGATGTCCCCTGAAAGCCTCATGCAGTCATGGGGTGGCTTCTAGAGTTTTATGATTGCCTCGTGGTCTAGTGCTAGGATTGTGGGTGTAGCCCACATACAGTATAAGGAGGGAAGGAGGGTTGCCTCTGTCCCTCCCCGTTTGCTCTTACTGGTTTTGCTGTCTTCTGCCACCTTGGACTGCTGCCCCTGTGCCACTCTGCTTCGGAGCCAAATGTGAACTGAAACCCCCACAAAGTGTGAGCTAAGTAAACCATTCCTTTCTTAACTTGGGGCATCAGATATTTTGTCTTAACAATAAGATAAATTAACCAAGACACTATGCTGTCATGTAGACTGCTTTCATGTGGCTTTTCCCCCAAAAGGTTTATCATGAGTACTTGTTATGCTTAGAAAACCTTTGAGTATTATTTCATACCACCTCCTTAAAATTTAAAGTGTCTGAAATGTGGAAAAATCTGGGTGGTTTTAGAGTTTTAAAATCAGAATGTAATAATGAGCACAGAGCTCCCGTAACTCTGAAGTTGCATACAGTTAGTGTTTCTATGTCCACATTGGTGTGAGAAGGTTGAATATTTTCATCAGTTTCTGAAACAAATTCATTATTTATATTGATAATACTCAGTATGTCCAGGCGTGGTTGTGCATGCCTGTTACCCCAGTACTTGAGAAGCTGAGACAAAAAGATCACCATGAGTTTGAGGTCAGCCTGAGCTACATAGCAAGACTCTCTCTCAAAACAACAACAGCAAACAGCATTGCTGTTTGCCAGTAATTTCTCAGAACATCTCCCTTTCCCCTGTTCCATGAGACTGGATTGCCACATTCTGTCACATGCTTCACTTTATGTTTACCAGTGTGGGTGGGCCCTGGGCCCAAGTAAGTCCAGGCCTTTCCCTGCTAATTTCAGAGAAGAGCAGTGGGAGAGAAGGAAACAGCAGACAGGCAGGAGGAAAGTGGTTTCTTTTTTTATATATTATGGCTGGCTCAGCCTGCCCTGGGGGTGGGGCTGGTGCAACATGTGGTGCCAGGGATCGAACCGTGGTCCCTGCACTTGCCTAAGCTTTCCTAAGCAGGTGCTTTAGACTGCTGAGCCATCTCAGTGGCCCCCAAAGCTATTTCTTTTTGTCTGTCTGCTGCATGACATTATATATTCTTATAAGATGCTGTTGGGAACTGCGTGGATTGGGAGACAGAGGAAGAGAGAGTGAAGAAGCACAGAAGAAGATGGTGTAGAAAGCTTCCTAAACTTTCTTGAATATTCCAGTCATTGACTGTTATCTCCTTGAGACCCACAGGCTTGGTTACTAAGTGAGCTCTGTGGCTTCTATGAACCACAACCCAAGGAGTGTCACATAACACAGCTGCTTCTCCTGAGAACTGTTGGGTCTTGAAATTACAAATGTCATCATGAGTAGCAGGAGATCCAGTGTGGGTCACAGCACAGTGTCTCTGTAGGTGGTGGTTCTGTTCTTTGGCTTCATTGTATGCCTGGTATCCTTTCCATTAGATATGTTCTGTTACTTTGTGAGTGTAAGTAGTGTTTTGGAAGATACACACAGTACTGTAAGGTAGTGAAAGGAGGCAGGAAGATCACAGGCAGACACTTCTGTAATTCCTGTCACCATGGATTAATATGAATGTAAAACATAACTACGTATGTTCAGTGTGTCTGGCTGCTTTCACTGAAAATAGTGGCCTTTGAGATACATCTTTGTTTTCATGCATATCACTTTGTTCTTTTGTATTTCACAGTATTATTCCATCATGGATATACAATTTGCATATTCTGTTCCTCTTGCTGGACTTTTCTTTTTCCAGTCTTTGACTTAAGAATAAAAGTCACCTAAATAGTTTTATATAAAGCTTTTTTGCACATATATATTTTTATTTAATTTGAGTAAATTTCCCAGAGTGAAAAAGCTTGCAGTATAGGGTAGATGTCTATTTAGCTATGTAACAGATTGCACCAGCATTTTCAAAGTGCTTATGCTGTTCCCATTCTTCTCCAGCCATACATGAAAGGCCCACTTACTCGCCTTCTTGACCAACACTTACTATTGTCTGTTTTTCATCCGTATGTTTTTTTTTATTTTTGGCAGTCCTAATGGATATTGGCTGTTACTTTATTTTTTATTAGTTCAATTTATGTGTTCCTCTTGACAAATGGAAATGAGCATTTTCATGTGTATTTACAGGCTGTCCCTTTTTCTTTTTTTCTTGGAGCTTTGGAGACAAGTCTTTCTGAATTGTAGAAAGTAATCTTCCTGCTTTGTCAGCCAGCTGCCAGACTTTTGTCTTGCTGAGGAATGCAGTTTTGCCCCTTGCTCTCAGTGTCACAAGCCCTTCCATTGTGGCGCCACTGTGGTTTTCATAGGCTGACTTGTTGTTCAGCCTGCCGCGAAGGTAGGCTTGCTGCTGAAGTACCGTTACCCCGCATCTCCCAGTCCTCCTTACTTGGAAGCCTCAAGTACACTTGGGGAGCCTACTTCCGCTTTCTTTTCTTGTTTTCAGTTCTGGTGAAGATTAGTAGGAAAAGGCTTAAAACGGAGGTGAGGTCCAGGGAGGGTGGGTTAATTCAGCGTTTCTCAATACCTGTGACTCTTCTGGATCCCACATGTGTGTGCTTGTCCTCCTACAGCCCTTCAAAGTGGACCGGCTTCTCTTTGATCCTTGCCTATGCAGATTCGTTGTCCTCCTTCTCTTTTGTCAGGAATGACAACACCTACAGATCTCTGGGCTTGTTACTTTTTGGAATTGATTCAGGTTTTCAGTCCTCAATTTCTAATAGGTTATTTATTTATTTATTTATTTATTTATTTATTTATTGGTACTAAGGATTGAACTCAGGACCCTGTGCTTATCAGGCGAGCTCTTATTCTACTGAGTTGTCTCCCAGGCCCTCTAATAGGTTTTAACAACTATGCTCATGTAGCTTACCTAGCTCATTTAATTATTAAGTAGAAGTGATGATTATTTTTGAATTTTTTTCTATTTTTAAAATGCCATTAAGTTCCCCTTCACACACAGATGACCATGATTTGGTTATGGTTCCTCTGTGCTTTTCTTTTTTTCTTCTTTCTTCTTTTGAATTATTTGAGTATGCTGTAGTGTTGTATTTTCATTTTGATTTTCTTCATTGTTTTTTTTTTCTATACCTCTCATTATACACCCTTAACCAACCACACTTAAAATATTTTACTACTTCATATGAATGGTTGTCCTTATGTGAAGATAAGATCCTTATAAGGGTAAGTTTCCATTTACCCTCCTTCCTTTGTGCCATTATATTACATGTTTTACTTTTGTGTAAGTGATTGACATATATATGCTTGCATACCTGGTCTTCATTCTTGCTTCTCTAAATCTGCTTTCCATGTTTTTCTGTTTTCTCTCTATTCTGAAGTGCTTCCAACAGTATTTCTTGTAGTACAGGCCTACAGACAGTAAACTACCTCAGTTTTTCTTAGTGTAACAATGTCTTTATTCTACCACAGTTTTGGAGATTTTCTCTAGAAATAGCATTCTAGGTTGATAATTTTTTTTCTTTTATCACATTAAAGATGACTTTCCATTGTCTCTTAACTTCCACTGTTTCTGATGAAATGTCATTTGTCACTTGTATTATTATTATTTCTATTCTATTATACTTCCCCCCCACCATGGCCGCATTAAGCTTTCTCATGTTATCTTCAGTGAAAGTAATTTGTCTAAAATATGTCTGAAGGTAGGATTTTTTCATGTCCTTCTTAGTGTTTTTCTGCCCCTTGTTTTCTTTCACCTGTAATGTTAGCCATGTTAGATCTTTCAGTGTTACTCTACAGGTCACAAAGACACTTTGTTGTTACTATTTTAATCTTTTTTTCCAGATCTAAAAATTAGATGTCTCTTGAACTATCTTCCATTTTTCCTTTGGTACTCTCAAGTATGCTATTTACTATGTCCCTTTGTCTTAGTCCATTCAGACTGCTATTTTAAAAACAACCCAAAGCCTGGGTGGCTTATAAATAGCATAAACTTGTTTCTTACAATTGTGAAGGTTAAGAAGTCCAAGATCAAAGCACCAGCTGATTGTGGTGCTGATGGAACCTGCGCATTGTGGCTCACGGGTTACTTCTCACTCTGTTCTCACACAGTGGAAGGTGTGCAGGGTCTCTCTGAGGCCTCTTTCATCAGTATCCTAATTTTTTTTTTAATTTTTTTTTATTTTTTTCTTGTTTCAGAACCTTTGTTTGTTTATTCACTCATTTTTATGGCCAGCTCAGCCCGCCTGGAGGGCAGGGCTGGCGCAGCATGTGGTGCCGGGGATCGAACCGCGGTCCCTGAAGCTGCCCAAGCTTTCCCAAGCAGGCGCTTTAGACCACTGAGCCATCCTGCCGGGCCCCAGTATCCTAATTCTGTTCATGGGAATATCCCACTTTTATGGCCTGTTGCCTCCTGAAGCCTCCTCCCTACCCCATGACCATTATGTTGGTGGGCTGGTTTTGTCACAGAGTTTGCAGAGACTCTAGCTCTTGGCCATGGCACCTTCTCACCTATTTGCAGCTCTGTGTCTGGTGCACAGGCCTGCATTTACAGGTGCTTCAGTCACCTCAAGTTCCGAGCCTTGCTTCTTCATTGTTGTGAGAGGGTTCCACTTCTGGTGTGGCAGCCTGGAATGTGACCTTGGCTGAAAGTCAAGTCCAACACAAGACGACACTTGTATATTTCCCTCATCTCAAGGTCTTTACGGTGGTGCTTTTGTTCAAATCCTGAATTATTTCATGAGAATTACCTTTGCGAACTGAAGTACCACTGCAGTTCTATGTTGCCAGTTGCTTGGAAACTGTGCTGCAAATGTTTTTGTATTATTTTTGGTCAGAGACAATCTGCTATTATTTTTCCTTTGATGTCAGAAAGTAGAAGTTTCATTAGACAGTCTTTGATTTTTTTGTCTAATTGTTTACTTCATACATATATGTATTTTTATGTACTTATTGAACATTTCTATTCCATTCCCCTATTCTTAGTATGAAAACTGTAACATTATTGTAGAACAAATGTAAACTAATATTCTCCCAAAGGCTTTTACAGACTTGAAGTAAAATTATGGAATCTATTATCAACAGAAGCACTGAATGCCTATGAATAAAGGGTTGTTGGGAAGTTTCCATTAATACA
Organism: Myocastor coypus; assembly: GCA_004027025.1. Taxonomy (NCBI): domain Eukaryota; kingdom Metazoa; phylum Chordata; class Mammalia; order Rodentia; family Myocastoridae; genus Myocastor; species Myocastor coypus. The sequence continues at coordinate 13,181 of PVJA010003404.1, read as the reverse complement.
CAGGTATTATGATTTGGTCTTATAAAGACCTGCAATGACTCATCCAGATGGCTGACACTGACAACAGCTCTACAAAGCACTGTACATGGCTTCAAAGCAAATCCTGAGGGGATTTGACTGACCTTGAGAGATAAAAAAGCTACTTATTTTGTTACACAGGTCTTGCTCTAACTTACCCTTAACCATCCAGCCAAAAAGTTTAATCATGAGGCATATAACGTAAAGTTAGATTAGTGTGCTGTGCTATAGAAGGCTTAAATCAACAGCTTGCAACATTGCCAGTTCTGCTAGTAATCCACTGTGATTATGGAATACTGGACTATGTATACAACTTTCTCTTAGTTCAATGAGAAGAAATTTTTTGTACCAACATTAATTAGAAAAATTATCATGTCTACACCCTGTGCTATGTATAACTATTAGGAGAACAACATTATGCATTGTATCAATTATTGGGAATGTACTATTATCGTGTTTTTGAAAAAAAATAATAAAGTATTGTTATCCCCCCCCCCCCAAAAAAAAAAGACCTCCAAGGCCAGCGGCTATTAGTGGAGACAGAAAACCCAGCTAATACTTAGGAGTCGAGAGAAGCATAATATGGTACTTTTGTGATTTGTCCTTAACTCTGTGGACTCACATGAGAGAAGGTTATAGTAACAAACAAAAAGGAACAAGAAGTCACAAAAGATGCTGCCTACATCTGGTGTATAAATCAGCCACTTTTTGAAATGCTTTTATGCTTGAAAAGTTGTTTTGCATACCAAAAAAGGAAGATTTTTTTAACCCAAATTAAAAACATGAACGTGTTGTACTTGAGCAACTAAAAGTTTGTACAAACAGATATCTGCACTACCTAGTAACCAGGAGGAGCCATTCCTAAATCTCAGGCCTTGAGTGTAATTGAGTTTATTGTATCTTCTTCTTAAACATTACTTTTTCACAGGTTGAGCCTCTGCTACTTTATTGATGAAATTTTTTTTTTTTTTTTTTTTTTTTTTTGTCTTTTTGAGACAGGGTCTCACTATGCAGTTGAGGCTGGCCTTGAGCTCACTTTTGTAGCGCAGGCTGGTCTCGAACTCACACTGATCCTCCTGCCTCAGCCTCCCGAGTGCTGGGATTACAGGCATGCGCCACCACGCCCGGCCTATTGATGAAAATTTAGTATCTCTTCTTAGACCTGTCTGCTTGCCACCTAACTTGTTTTGAAACTCTATGCTTACTGGAGGACTTGGGAGGCAGCAACTAGAAATATATCAGCCTTTTTCCTTAGAGATCCTATAAGGAATCAGAGGCTGATCCTCTTGGCTTAACCTTATACTAGCTACTCTGCTTGTTGAGGCCATCCTGGCATAGGCTGATGCACTGTGGACTGTGGACTGTGGACTGTGGTACTGTGGATTGTGGCTGATAGACTGTGGTGTAGGCTGGTGGACTGTAGTACTGTGGATTGTGGCTGATACACTGTGGTCTGCGCTAGTGGGTTGTGGTACATGCTGTAGTGATTCTGCAGAGGTACAGATCCTTTTCCATAGTCATAGGCCTGGCCCAGACGCTCCACCTAACTGGAGTTGGGATTCCCCTTGTTACAGTTTCTGGGAAAGCTAGTGCCCCAGGAACTCTGGGTCAGCCCTGACTTTGTTATTGAGTCCATTGCACCTGCTTCCTCGATAATCAGCACAAGGTACTTTCTTGTTTGAGTCCTCGAAACACAGTGACTTAGAGCTCTTTCTGTTTCCCCTGCAGTCCTCTCCATAGGCGGCACCACAGTAGTCCCAGGAGATTTATCCTTCTGGGAGACTCATCTTTTCATTGACAACACATCAGTGCTGGTGCTAGCACCCTGCCACTTTGCAGTGCCTAAAAAGTAAAACCTTGGCAGTGTCCCTCTGGTGTTACCAGGCTGGCAACATAGATAAATGAACCTTACTCTGTTATTTAGGTCACCTGCATGACCCAAGAGAGTTTCATCTACTGTTTGTTTTGTTTTTTTGTATTTTAGGGAAAGGTCTACAGAGTGTTCAGGGTCTCACTACTAGATGAGACTCATAGTGATCTGCCTGTTTACAGCCTCCCAAGAGCTGGGATTAGAGGCACACACCACCACTCCCAGTCTCCATTGCCATCTCAGTACATGCCAGGGGTGGGGCCGGCACTGGCAGGCCCCAGAATTGAACTCTTGACCCTTGGGCCTGTTTGCAGGCACTTTAATCTGCTGAGCTATTTGGCCAGCTTTTAATAAACTATGTGTATTGGACTAAAATATGCCATACTGTGGCCTTGAGGAGGCAGGTGCTATGAAAAGGAACAAAATCTGGACTCAGACTTGAAAGAAATGTGTAATATTGATTATGTAACATTTAAACTATGCCTCCAAAGAGGGGACCAGACAGAGAGCAGAGAGGAGGAAGCGGTGTTAATTTCATCAGTCAGTACCTCAGCACAGTGCTGAGAAGTTAAATATTCATTTGATAAAAAGTGGGGGATGAGATAAAATCTGGCTCAGCTCCCTTGGTGACTTAGAGTCCTGAGCTCATATTCAGAACTTTTTTTTTTTTTTTCTTTTGTTTTGTTTTTTTGAGACAGGGTCTCACTATGCAGTTCAGGCTGGCCTTGAGCTCACTTTTGTAGCCCAGGCTGGTCTCAGACTAGCACCGATCCTGCTGTCTCAGCCTCCCAAGTGCTGGGATTACAGGTGTGCGCCACCATGCCTGGCTCAGAACCTGTTCTTTAAGTGACTTCTACAGATAAAAGTTTGTGGTACCCAGAGTGTTTTATTAGCAAGCAACTTTATGGTGCAATTAAATGTATATTAGTAACTGGTTTTTTTTTTTTTTTTTTTTAGCTGGCTCAGGTTGCCTTAAGGTTCAGTACAGGGATCAAACCACCATGTCCTGTGCCTGACAGGGATTGCCTGAGCAGGTGCTTAACCCACTGAGGTGACCCGAAAGCCGCCCCTATCAGTAACTTTTTCATAACATGTGGATATTTTATTTTGATGTTTAAGATGATTTTGGTAATCTAGGTAGAGAAGACATTTCAGAAAAGTGTTTTGCTATAAATGCGATTACATAGTGTAACCTAGATGCTGTAACATCTGCCAAGAAGTGGCGCTGAGCCCTTTGTGCTTTATCTCTCAGCCTTTACAATTCTTCTAAAAGAAAGCAAGTTTTGTTTTTTTGACCATGTATCCTCTGTGTCAAACGTGGGCCATCTTCCTTTTTAGGAAAAGTGTGAAGGGAAATGGTGGGAAACTTGCCAACTATATGAAAATAAAAATTCAGTGTGACAATACTTCTAAAAAAGCCAAAGGAAAAAGTCACTATAACTTGGCGGAAGCCCCTACGATCAACAGTGCTAGTAGATAAGGCGCATTGTGCCTCTCTCCGAGGGCCTTCCTGGAGGGAAACCTGGAACAGCTCACATCCCTGCCCACGCCTCAGTCATTTATTTATTCCAAGCCCAGGGCTGTGTGGGGACCAAGCTGACAGCATCAAGGTCAGAAAGAGAACTTTAGGAGTTGGATGGGATGTGAGGTGCAGTGCACAGGAGTGAGCCAGTTGGAGGTGGATAATTCCCATTGTTTGTCTCTGAAATATATCCATCTTGCACTCTTCCATGCACGCTGCCCCAGTATGCCCTGCCTGCCTGCCTGTCTGTCTGTCTCCTTTCCTCTCCTCTCCTTCTCTTACCTCCCCTCCCTCCCTTCCCTCCCTTCTTGCTTCCCTTTCCCTCTCCTCCCCTTTGATAAAATATTTCTGCCATTAAAGTCCTTCATCTAGGCTAAGCGCAGCACCCCTAATCACAGCAGCCTGAAGCAAGGAAACCAAAAGCTTGAGCCCAGCTTGGGCAATTTAGTGACTTGGCAGGATCCTGTTTCAAAATTTAGCAAAGGGCTGGGGATGTAGCTTAGTGCTAGACAGCTGGCATGGAATGTGCGAGGTCTTAGGTTCAAGGACCAGCAGCACATTAAAAAAAAAATCCATTTAAATAAATGGACAAAACGGCTATGGTTGCAGTGACAGAAGCCTCACCTAGATTCATAGCCTTTTTAAATGATGACTTCCAAGAAGTAGGAGTCAGTGGGGCAATGAAATACATATTTTATATAGATTAATTATTGCATAGGTTAAATTACTTATCTGTGAAGGACCAAATATTTATATACTTTGTAGTGTTATATTACATGTGGACTGTAGAATACTAATAATTTTAAACAGAAGTCTCGATCTGTTTTGGTTTGCGACTCTTTAGATCAGCTCCATGAATCAACATTGAGTAATAATTTTACTTACTATATACTTAGATTTTTTTTAAATACCAGTTATCACTTACATGTATTTGAATGTTCTAGGCTTGCTCAAAACACCCTCGGATGTTGCTTTAGAACCTTATAGATAAAGCTATCGCAGGTTCCTATATCTAGTATTCCATAGCTCTTTACTGTAAATGTTCAGTAGAACAGAAGCCTATAAAATGAGTGGTGTTTGGTCCCTGCATCTCCCTTTTTTTTTCCTCTTTATTTTTTTTATTTGTGTGTGTGTGTGTGTGTGTGCGTGCGCGTGCGCACGCGCACGCGCAGGGTCTCGCTATGCAGCTCCGACTCATGGTGATCCTTCTGCTTCCTAAGTGCTGGAATTACAGGTGCGCATCACCATGCCTGGACTCCATTGCTGGCTTAGCGTGCCTAAGAGCCAGGCCAGCACAGCAAACTGGGCCAGGAATTGAACCCTGGCCCCTGCACTTCCCTAAACAAATGCTTAGTCCACTAAGCTATATTGCTGGCCCTTCTCCCATTTTCTTATCCAACGTGATAGGTAGAATTTAACTTGATGGATTCTGATGTTCATTCATCGCTGCTGATTAAACATCAAGTTCAGTTTTATGAAGGACAGAAAATGACGTTTTGGAAAAATTTGCTTTGCTGCTAAATGGCTGGATATTTTCTAAAGAATGGGGATATACATATCATAAATGTGTTCATTTCCTAACCATAGTTTAAATTTTTAGCTACTGAAACCTGTGTGATTAGGACATGATAAATGGTCAAACAAGAAACAACCCCAATTTCCTTGTCCCCAGGGTGTTAACTATCACTGCTTTATTCTGTGTAATCTGTACTTCACTTTTGTTTTTTTTTATATGTCACTTTGAAATGACATATTAGTAACATCTTGTTGGACTTTATGACAGTGTCAGTAATTTTATATCTGGCATGACTTAATAAGTTATTCCACTTTAACTTTTTATTAGTATGTGTTTTACAAACATAAGGGTTATTTTCATCATGGGAGGTGTTACATGTACATAACTTAATTCTTTTCATTTCTTCTCTTCAACCTCCTCTCTCCATCCACTTCTTGGTCTCCATCCCATTTGCAAAATACCTAGTTTTGAGTTTTCCAGAAATTCCAAATCAAGGGGCTCATATAACATGTTGTATTTTCCGTCTGGTTTATTTTACTTAGCTTAACGTTTCTGCTTATTTCCTAGTTTATGGCATAGTGGTTTGTTTCTTTCAGTTGAAAAGTAGTTTTTATTGTATAGATATACCATATTTAGTTTATTTATCAGCTGATTGCTAATGTAAATTGTTTCCATTTGGGGCTGCTGTGAATAGTATCATAATGAACATTTACAAGTATGCTTTTGTGGTCATCTGTTTTCCTTTCTCTTGAGCAAATACCAAGGAGTAGAATTGCTGGATAATACATAAGTATGTTTTTAACTTTGAAAGAAACTGCCAGGTTGGTTTGCAGAATGGCTGTACCATTTCTGTTCCCACTAAAAATGCATGAGGGTTCCAGTTCTTCCTTGTCCTTGCCGACATTTGTTATTCTCAGTATTTTATGACAGTGGCCATTTCAGTGGCTGTATAGTAGCGTCTCTCTGTGGCTTTGATTTGAATTTCATTATTAAAGAAGGTATTATGACCAGTTCAGAGGAGAACCGACAGAATAGACACGTTAGAGATCAGTATTGAAATGCACATTAAAGTGAAGGCAAAGCTAGTGGCATTGAAGGGGTGTTTCCTTCAATAGACATAATTTATGTGTATGTTTTAAAGCAAAGATTATTTTATATTTCTATGAAAAACAGTTCTCACAGATAACCTGGAAAAAATGTTAAAACTCTGACTTATGACTAAAACCCAACCTTTCACCCAGTTTTATAAATCAAGTTTTATTGAAACACAGCCATACCCATTGGTCCACTGATTGTGGTCTGTGACTACTTTAGTGCAAATAGTTTGCAAAACCTAAAATAGTAAGTGATCCTTCATAGCAAGTTTGTTGACCCATGTTACTGTTTCCATACAGATCTAGCACATAAAAGATTTGCAAATGTTTTCTCTCATCTGTGACTTCAAAATCTTAATCTTGTCTTTTGAAGAACAGAAATTTTACATTTGGCCATGCCCACTTTATTAGTTTTACATATATTTTATAGATTATATGTTGGTGTCATATTTAAGAAATATTTATATAGTCATAAAACATTTGTGCTACTCAGGAAGTTTTATATAAAATTTTATCTCATGTCTATCATTGTTTTAAAATTAATTATTGTGTATGATTTGCATGAGAGTTGAGGAATTTTTATAAGGTGTGAATGTCTACATTTAAAAATTATTTATTATGGTAGAAGACATATCTCCATTAATTCACCTCAGAACACTCTTGGCTTCCAAAACATTTACCCCATCATTTTTGCTACTTTTTGAAGCAGTTACAGAATTCCTGTTCGTGCGTGTCTTTAGTTGTGTTATCATGGCTTCTTCTGTGTCCTGAGTGGATCAGATGTGTTTATTTTTCATCATTGTTTTCACTTGATGGAGAGCCACAAGTCACATGGTGCCAGATCCAGTGAGCAAGGTAGATATGAGCAGACTAAAGTTTTTTCAAGTCACTTTTCTGCTGGGTAGCTCTTGGCAGCAGATGCTCAGTATTTTTTAATCATACCTCATAAAGATACAAAAGGTGACTTCTGGAACAGTTCTGCTGAAAGTGGTCACAATGATGGGACATGTTTGAAGCAAGGAGAGGAAGGTTTGAAGGGGATTAATGGCAATGTATCTTTACCATAAGTAATTTTTTAAAAATGTTAAACATTCTCTCTGTGTTCTGATCACACCTTGTACATATATAGAATATTCATTTCTTCCACCATAATTTGTTGAAAAAAAAAAACTATCCTTGTTAAATTTGCCTGTTACCTTTGTCAGAACTCAGTTAATCATAAACATATGTGTTTAAGGACCGGGGAGATAGCTCAGCAGTCTAAGCGCTTGCCTGGCAAGTTCAAGGGCCTGAGTTCAAGCCCTGGTAACACAAGCTGTGCCAGATTCCTGGGCATGGTGGTGTATACCTGTAATACCAGTGCTGGGGAGGCTGAGACAGGATTGCTGTAAGTCTGAGCTATGTAGTGAGACCCCATGTGCAATAAATGAATAAATAACTAATTAAAAATAGGGATTTATTTCTGGAGATGGTTCTGTTCCTTGGGTCTTTTATCCAGATAGCAATTACACCAGCTCCATTACTGTAGCTTTGAGGCACATTTTGAGTGAGACAGTTTTTCAACTTTACTTTTTTCCCAATTTCTTTTTACTTCATTGTTTTACAAGATAAAATTTATTTTTCCTGTGTCTCTCTCTCTCTTTCTCTCTGTCTCTCCCTTTCACACACACACACACACACACACACACACACACATATGTGTGTGTGTATGTGTGGGCATCAGTAACTTAAATAAAGATCTGAAGGGTCAGTACAAAAAGTGTATAAAAAGAGTTGAGGAAGACTTTGTGTGATCAGCTCAGCCCAGCTGGCCCCTGCCTTGGCTGCTTCCTGCCTGGCCCAGCCCTGCCTGGCTTCCTTGGAGAAGTCCTTATATTTGGAGGAGCTTTATCTTCACAGCCATACCACTTTGGAGGAGCTCTGCATGGGCACAGAATTTGGAATAGAGAGGCTTGACAGTTGCCACATCTGTTGCTCCTCCTCTGCTCTTCATTGTTTTCTGTTGCCTTGGAGCCAGCGGAGTATGAACTGAAACCTCCACAAACCGTAAGCTACATAAACGTTTTCTTCGTTCATTTTGAGTGTTGGGTATTTGTTCCAGCAACGAGTAAAAAGTAATTAAGACAGTCACAGTTTTTAAGGTTTCACCTTATGATTCAGTGGCCCCATTGCCGTGAGTAGCTTTTCATGATGAGAGTACACAGTGTAGTAAAACTGCCCAGTTCATTGCCATGAAGTAAGAAGGAAGAGGAAAGGACCAGAGGAAGGGCTCACAGTGCTCTTCAAGGCCATGTCGCCACCTATGGAAAGGCCTCCCATTAGGTCCCACTTTAAGCTTTCACCACCTCCCACCAGTACCATGAAAAACAGAAACAGTAAGCAAATAAATAAGTTTTAAAAAGCAGTGAAAAGCAGACTAGAGAGCCTCCTGGTTGGGTTGTCCTTTGCCTCCAGAACCACAGGAGCAGCGTGCGCTTGAGCCTGCACGCCCAGCCCTGCTGTGGGCCTGTTCACTCCCCACAGGTGGCCGGATCTTGGTGGTGGGAGTTGTGCGACAGAAGCCAAGTACTCTGGGTTTGAGTTTAGGACAGATAACTTCACCTCGTGCAGATCATGTGAGCCCATAACAAGGGGCCAGGTGAAAGCATGGCAAACCCCAGGATAGTTACCATAAGAGTCCATCTCTGGCTTCTTTATAAACATGACCAAACTTCTGGTGTTGCTATAAGAGTGGGTAGATATTGTCAATTGATATATCTTTCAAGGCTCATTACAGAGCTCAAACTTTGTTATTTAATTTTCTACAACTTTGAAATTATTTAATACATGTCATCCACAATGTAGATTTAATAGCAAATACTCTTTGAAATTTTATTTCATAGACCTAAAGAGAAATAAATTTTATTTTTTAATAAAATTGTTTCAGCATCTGTTCACATCTTGCTGGCACTAAAATTGTTTTAATACCTTCACGATTCAGCTTTCACTAAAATATTACATGTGTTTAGAATACTTTAAGGAATACTAATAGATATCTACTGTCTTTTTTCAAAGCCCTGTGATGGATTAATTAGGAACCAGTAAAAGTTTTGTCATTTCTGATTTGAAAATAAGCAGTGACTATTTTCTTGAAACCCTCCTTTGTGGTTCTCTACTCCTCTCTCCTTGAATGCTCTGCTTGGTTTCTGTAAACCAATCCCTGCAGGAAGCCCATTAGTTGAATTTTGTAAGAACTGAGACGAATGCCTTTGTCTTCATGCTTTCCTCCTCCACTGCTTAGGAAAGGACAGTGGTCATCAGTATCCGCCGTTGTAATATTAAGCCTGAATGGTATCGGTTAATTTATTTTCACTACCATGCTTAAGGCTATTCCAGGGAATACTTCTGTTAAACATTAGGATCTCTCCCTTTTGTGTTCATTTAATTATTTCTCAGTATTGTTTCTTATTAGGCTAAATTACTGTGGTATCTCTAATTAAAAATTAAGCATCTTATAATGACCTGGCTTTTAGGGAGACCCACAGACTAATGATGCTGAGCCTTTTCAGTGTGTTGTTGGCCCAGACATTGCCCGCTGCAGTTGCCTAATTTAGTAACAGAAATGAAGCTATGCACGACTGGGCAGGCTTGGTATGCTGCCACCCTGCCAGGAAGCTTGGGTTTCTTAAGTAAATGGACTGGCGGGGATTTGAGGAAAACACAGATTCTGTTACAGGAGCTTTGCACTTCCAAATCCACAACTACTTAAAGGAACTCAGCTAACCTGTGCTGCCTACACAGGGTCCACTTTGTTTACCACATGTATACTTAGATTGTTTTTCTCTCTTAAAAGTCCTTTTTATATTTGTGTTTTCAATTTCAAAATTTTTGCAACCTCTCACAAAACACACTCTCATAAATAATGCATGGCATTTAGTTAATTCTATTCCTTGTATCTGTATTTTAATAACTTTTAAAAATAGTGAAACAAAAAGAGTTGATAGTACAAGTTACTGTATAAAGATTCTCAACCTTTCTAATGTTGTGACCCTGCAATTCAGTTCCTCATGTTGCGGTGACTCCAAACCAAAAAATAATTTTGATGGCTACTTCAAAACTGCAATTCCAAATAAATAACATTTTCCGATGGCTTTAGGCAACCCGTGTTTTGGTCATTTGACTCCCACCAGGGTCGCGATCCACAGGTTGAGAACTGCTGCTGTATAAGAAAAATAAGCCTGATTTTACACTTTAGCTGGGTGACCTGGGTGGCTGGTCTGTCTTGTTCTATAAGTGCCACTGGTGTTCCTCATTGTATAATGCTTTAACCTGGGTGGGTGTGCAGCAGTTTCTCTTCGGGGTATTTGGGCAAGGCTGCCATCTCTCTGCCGGTCCCCCTACTTATTGGTATCGTCTTCTCTGGTGCACACCTGGTCGGTCTTCTTGAAGTCCATGGCCTCTACATTTGGAGCAACGCATAAAGTCCTGAGCATTGGCTTACTTCTTTTCTTTTTTAAATCACCCTGTACTAGTTCCTTCCTTTATTGTCAGAAAGGAGTGAACTCTTTACCTTGATGGTATCTGTTCAATTTGTTTGTAGCCTGTGTGTAAGCATTGCAGATGGGTATGCTAAATTGTATTCTCATTGCTAGAGAACTCTCAGAGAACTCCTGACAAGTAGGCATGAACAACTATTTCCAGTGAGTCAATGGGTCACATGAGTGGGGTATAGCTATGGTATGCAGGCTCCAGAGCACAGAAAGACAGCGTTAGTCACAGCATGCAACAGAATGGGTTTAATGAAAATTTAACTAGTCAGATAATACCAATTTTTGGGTCACTGTGATTTCAAGTGTAACAAAGAACTAAGTAGCACAAATTTCTTGACCAAAAGTGGTCAGAAGGCATTCTTCTGTGAAAATAATTCTAAAATGATTGTTTCCTTGACTTTTGTGAATATACAGGTAGGGAAGATAGATGCCCACTTCCTGGTATCACAGGTCAAGACAATCTTAACCCCTTCATTTATTGTTAATGTGTGACTCTGTTACCTTTAGGAAGGCACAGTTCCACAGTGTGGGCTCTCTTCCCATTGGTCATTCTGCCTTGGAGTTTATTCCTGTGCTGCTAGGTTCCACACCCTGTGAAGACTGGCTTAGTGTTCTCTGTCATTGTCCTTTCTAACCGAGAAGACACTTGTAGCAAGGCTATGGGTAAGGGGGGAGGGATCTGTTGCTGCTTATGTGATTGTTATTTTTTGTGTTTTTGCAGTACAGGGGATTGAATTTAGGATATTATGGGACCAGCAGGATGGCTCAGCGGTCTAAAGCGCCTGCTTAGGAAAGCTTAGGTAGCCACAGGGACCACGGTTAAACCCCCAGCATCACATGCTGTACCAGCCCTACCCCCAGGGCATGCTGAGCTGACCATAATAATTAAAAAATTAATTAATTACATTTTTCAAAAATGAATGTAGGACCTTGTGCTTGCTGGACAGGCATTTATGCCACTGAACTGTATAGCTGGTCCCAATTCTTAACATTGTTGAAGATTTAGTATGTAGATATTTTTGCTGTTTCTTACTAATTTTAACCTTTATTTTTATACTTTTTTATGTATTTAGAACAGGATCTACAGAGTCTCACTATGTAGATCAGATTCGTAGTGATCGACCTGAGTTCAGCCTCCCAAGAGCTGGGATTACAGGCGCTTGGCACAGCGCCTAGCTAGTCTCAGTCGCTGTCTCAGTGCACCTTAGGGATGGGGCTGGCATGGCACACTGGGGATCGAACTCACTGCATCTGCTGAGCTATTGGCCCACCCCTAGTTTCACTTTTTAAAAGTGAGGAATCTGAAACTTACAAAGATGAACTCTCATAGGAGAACTTATGCAGTAAGTAGATGAGCAGAGGTTCTAGCCCAGTTCATCCACTTTTTAAAACATAAAGGTTGTTAAGTGCAGAATGGTAGACACAACAATGTGAATTGTCACAAATTAAATGCATCTTTGTAGCCAGCACCCTGCTCAAGAAGGAGACTTGGCCAGGGTTCCCCTAAGTTCCCCTGTGCTTTCCTCTGCGCATTACTGCCTGTCTTTCAAGTGTCACCACTAACCTTACCTCCAGCAGCTGAAGATCCAGTCAGGTACAACACATTGTGCTTAATAATAAATACTGTGTGAGACTTTAATCACAGTGGATGGGATGTCTGGAACTGGACATAATGGGAGGCCACCAGAGGTTTTTGATCATGGGAATTGTAAGTTTGCAGAATCACTTGGGGAACTGGTAACATCTGAGCCAGGAGCGCCTACTCGGAGAGAAGCCCAGAATCCACAGGAATAACACAGGTACGAGAGGACCATTGCTCGCACTCAGGGGTAACTGAACTGTTGGGGAGGAGCTGTCAGAGTCTGGTTTATTTAGTACTTTACAGTTTTTATAGTCTCACTCATATGGGGCAGAACGGTTTTTATCCTTGATCAGAAATAAGGAGTCTTGAGGCACTAAGGAGATAGGAACCTAACAAAAGCTGACTTAGGGCCAGGCGTGGTAGCGCACACCTGTAATTCCAGCACTTGGGAGGCTGAGGCAGGAGGATCAGTGCGAGTTTGAGACCAGCCTAGGCTACAAAAATGAGCTCAAGGCCAGCCTGAGCTGCATAGCAAGACCCTGTCTCAAAAATACAAAAAAAAAAAGCTGGTAGTAAGTAGAACTAAGGCTTTTCCAAGATCTTTGAATTCCCATTTTGGGGCTTTCTGCACCTCTGTGTCCATCTGATACATATACTTTGTATGAGTGAGGAAGTTGGAACTGTGTACTAACTTGCAGTGCTACATTATCTTTTCATTGCTGCGCAGTGGATTGCCACGCAGGAAATGGCTTAAGGCAGCATCGTGCACATGACCTAGGTGTCTGAGGGCAGCTGGGCCCTCCAGGAGCGTCTCCCAAGGCTGTAGTCACTGCTGGGTGGTCAGGGCCAGGCTCATCTGAGGCTCAGCTGAGAAGAACCTCTTCCTACAGCCCTCTTAATGTTATTGTTGGGTACTTACACGTGGGACAAAAATAATTGAATTCATAAAATGAAATTTAGTGATTTTTAGTGTATTTGCTAGCCAAGGAATTGTAGCTTGTTTTGGTCACTGAAGGGAAAGACTTCTGTTTCTTTTTTTTTTTTTTTTTT